>JAUEJK010167807.1:0-10850 GCA_032274865.1 Eryngium alpinum
AGTTAATATAAATAAAACTCTTTAACTAAAATCTTCTTGTTTTAGCTTCCATATCCAAAACATTGGATATTCACGAACCATCAGAAATCTTCTCTCCAGTAGTCAAAGTCAACGGTCATAGCTGCTGGTCAACGCTAGTCAACACAGCTTTGTGCTACCTGCTGATACCTAGCTGATGGTCTGAATAACTTCACTTTTTGTTTGACTTTAACTGTGATTTCTGCTTCCAATAACTTCTCTAATTTTAGAGCTTCTTCTTTAAGATCAACTTCAAGCTTCTTGTATTAATAAGAATGCTTTTTGTCACATCAGCAGCTAACACTTAGACAAAATGCACATCATCAAACTTTAATACATTATCCTAACAATCTCCCCCATTTTGATGATGTCAAAACTAATCATATACAACTACTAAATTACAAAAATTACAAATTGCATTTATCTAAATTGTTTGCTCCATTCTTCATCAAAATCAAGTTGATCTTGAATTATCTTCATTTGAACTTCTGCTGAATACTCATGAGGCATATCTTGAGATTCTCCTCTGTCTGGTCTTGCTTTCCTTATCTGCTCAATGCTTTCTATGAACAACTTCTGCCTTTGAGCTTTAAGAATTTCTCTAGCTTCTTCATCCATTCTGGTTTTGCCCTTGATCTGATTCATCATGATATCCAGTTGCATTGATGATAATGTGTTCAGATCTCTTTCAAAGTTCACTTCAATCTCATTACCATTTCTGGTTAAATATCTCATACCCCTTGGGTGAGCAAGTTGAATGGCTTTATAATCTTCAAAATTCTCAGCTCTAGCTCTTTTATCCAATTCAGCTTGTAAATTCTGAGCTAACTCTCTTTCACTAGGAATTCTTTTATTCAGCAGTTGAAGAACCTTTCTAACTTCATTGCTACCTCTTTTAAACAATTCTGCCCTTGTGACGCTATTTACACTTCGATTATTAAAAATGTACTTGATTTCTCTGTTTGCAGAATTTGCATGTACTCTACTTGAGCTATTTTATCAACAAAAGACAACATTTTTCTGCCTTGACCAGAACCACCAGCAGCTACATTTCTGTCTTCATATCTATCTGCTGGAGGTTGAAAACAATGACCAGAGCTTTGTCCTTCACTCCTATGTACTTGTCTGCCTTGTCCACTACTAGGAGGTGATCTATCTCTTCTCTGAGCATCAGAAGGTTTACATCTTTCATTGCTTCTAGGCCTGAGAGAAGCTTCAGTTGTAGAAATATCAAGTCTTTTTTTCTTTCTTCTTTCAGCCTCTTCCATTTCCTTATATCTCCTTGTTGTAGCCAATCTTTTTCTAGAAGATGCTTCCTTCCTTTCCATTTTTTTATCATCTGCAGTTTCTAGTTTTAACAGCTGCTTATTTCTATTAATCTCATCTTCAATCCTTTGTTGAGCTGCTAAATCCTCAGTTGTGACTCTAGGAAGATCAGGAACAACGTCTTTTTGAATTTCAGCACCAACTTGAACTCCAGAACTTTCTCTAACAGCTGCTGTACCACTACTCTCCCCCTTTTTGACATCATCTGCCTTATTGATTTTAAGGGTAAGAAGTAGGTCCATTATAGCTTCTTACTGCTTAATTAGAGCATCTAGCTTCTTGTCTTGAGCTTCAAGTTTTGCGTTGACTTCATTTTCTCTTTTCATAGCTTGAAGATTTCTCTTGATGACTTCTTGTGTTAAGAAGTTATCTAATCTTGTACTGAAATTGTCAAGCCTTCTTTCAACTTTCATAGCCACATCATCATCATATTTCTTTGTTCCCATGATCATCTTGTGAGTTACCTTCAATGTTTTCTTGAACTTCTAATTAATATCATAGGCGAACCCCTGCAAATTAAGATTCTGAACATATGATGTGCTAGCTTCTCTGTAAGTTTTCCTCACAAACTCCTCAGCTTCTTGTAGGCTGTTTCTAGCTTCTCCTCTAAGCCAAGCTTCATCATCCTCATCAACATCTGGATGTGAAATCATCAATGGCTCTGGTTGAGTGCTAGCTGCTCTGGAGCTTGCTGAAGATTCAGAACCAATTTCATCTTCATGATGACTGCTAGCTGCTTGTTCATCTTGAGTCATAGCTTCTGATCTTCTTTCAGATATAGCTTCTGGACCTCTCTCTTCAGCTTCCAGAGGTTCAGTTTCACCAGGAGAAGGTGTAACAAAAGAATGAATAGTTCTATGAATTTCAGGATTAAAAGTCAAACTGATATTCAATTCTTCCGTATCACCAGAATTTGGGCTCTCTCTATTTTTTTCAGGGATCTCATCCCTTCTCACTTTCCCATCCTCACATATTGCCAAGACTTCTAAGTCTTGCTTCTCTCCCTCACTTTTTCTAGTGCTAAGGATAACACTGCCCTCTTTCTCACTATCTCATTTTTCCAAGCTCTTAGTGGCCTGACTCTCCTCTCTGATTTTTCCCTCATTTATTACCTCAGTCTCACCAACTAATGCTCTCGGAGATTGAGAAGGAGAAAAGTTAAGAATTGTACCTGCTAGTGGAGAGGTTGGCATGCTTGGATCATTTGCAATGAGAAGATTAGCATTTCTGCTTGCATCACCACTTCCAATGTCTTGTGGAGTACCTTGAGGAGTCACAATCATTGCATCTGTATCAAAATGCTCATGTGGAAGAATAATTGGCTGAAACATAGCTTCTTGAGGCATTACATGAATCCTCTGCATAACTACTGGTGCAGAATCTGATGAAAAGTGTAGAGAATCCATGGTCTGACTGTCAGCTTCATCAACCTCCTTCAGATTTAGCAAGGCAATGGTTACATCCTCCACATCTCCTGTGTCTTCAAAATGAGCATCAGTTGCATTTTTAGCACCTGGTTCTTGTGGGCTCTTATCTTCTAAAGCTTCAACTTCAATACTTATGCTTGCAATTGTACTTTGAACAATTGGTTCTTGTGTAGCAGCAGGTATTGCTTCAGCATCAACTACACTTGCAGGCTCAGCTTCAAAATGTAAAGTTGGTTCTTGTGTGCTGCCAAGATGCATATCACTTGTTGGAATCTCAGAACTGTCTTTGTTGTAGTGAAAGACATAGAAATTTATCCATCCAAGAGCTTGGATCTCCTCTACACCAAAGTCTCTAACTGTCTGTTCTCCGCATCTCAAATAATTTTCATTCTGCAAATACTTGAATTGGAGAGCAGGTAACTTATACGGCTTCTTGGTAATTTCATTTGCTTGCTGAATATGATGAGAAAGATAATCCAAAACACTCTCAGGTGTAGGATAATTAGGAATCATGACCTCCATCACTTTGTAGTTCCAAAACTTCAACAACTTCCCCTTGAATACTCCATCTTGTGGTATCCCTGTATCCTCTTCAACAGTTTCATCTTCTTGAATATTTTGAGGAATGAACTTGCTTAATCTGTATTTTCCAATGCAAGGAACATCTTCATCTTGAGGAATCTGTGGAGAAATTTTCTTAGTTTTCTTCAATGTTGCAATGACTTTATTATCTTCATCAGAACTTGAAATTTCATCAGTATGTGGAACTGGATTCTTTCCTTTTGTTACGTATTGAAATAATAACACCAAATTAAGAGTACCTGATGTTCCGGAATCCTCGAAGCAGCTCTCCTTGATCCTCGATTGACCGTTGGTTGACCTGGAAAAACCGGTGGGGGTGGTCCCACAGGGGACTCTCGGGCGCAAGAATAAGTGATCTGTGCAATTGAATAAAATCTCAAACTGGAGCAAAATATTGCGTACCTGATTATGAAGAATAATCATCTATTTATACCTGCAAGTTAGGGTTTCAGATATATTTTAGGAATTAACTTCCTACTCGATTTGGCATTTACTTGCCCCCCAAGTCATGGAATCTGTATAAGATTGACCGTCTAGATTCACTTTCCACCCCGAATTAGGGTTTCTGCGCCGCCTTAGAATAATCTTGCCGTATTGGGCTCTCTACCGACTTGGGCTTTGTAGGAACGGGTTCTTCTTATTTATTAGGCCACTGGGCCCGTAATTAAGTCAAATTCGAACTAAATATTAATAAATGATATTCGTCTATTTTTAGATAAATTAATATCTATTTTTGGGACCCCTACATTTGCCCCCTATTTTCGGTGTAATTTATTTCCCGAAAATATGACTCGTTTCGAACCAAAAATAGCCGAATAGCCAAAAATTTCCACCACTGACTTTTCCTCCTAGGCTTAGGCGCCTAGGAGATTGTCCCATATCCCTACTCGGCGCGCGATGAACTATTTTGAGGGCCTCCTAGGTGCCAGGCGCCTAGGGGGTGGTATCCCCTCCCTTTGTTAGTTTTTAGGGTTTTTCATGGGGAGCTCCTCGTCTAGGAGACACCTTTTTTTTCCCCACTTGGCTGCAAAATAATGTTCTAGAGGTCCTCCTAGGCGTGGGGCGCCTAGGGGATGTTTACACTTCCCTTTCATAATTTTTTAGGGGTTTTCTTGCATCGGGAGAGTCTCCTCTGGAATAAAACTCTTCCCCTACCCTTCCTCCTGGACGATAGGCTCCTAGGGGATTTTTTGTGGGGAGTCCCTCCGTCTAGGAGACACCTTTTTGCCCCCACTCGACTACAGAATAATATTTTAGAAGTCTTCCTAGGCGTAAGGCACCTAGGGGATGCTCGTTTTGTCATCCTATGAGTTTTCAAGGATTTCCATGTATCGGGAGGGTCTCCCCTCACTTTGAGACACAATTTCTTCTCCACCATTCCTCCTAGGCGCTAGGCGCCTAGGGGACACACATTTCCATCACTTGGCGCGCATGAGGATTTGAAGAAATCCTCCTAGGCGCGAGGGAGACCAAGGGTAACTTGTACCCATTTTGCAATTTTCTTAGGGGAGTTCCATACGCCTAGAAGACACATTTTTCCCCCACTTGGCCACAAAATTTATTTTTAAACCTCCTCCTAGGCGCTAGGCGCCTAGGAGACATTTATCTCCTAGTTTGTAAGGCTCTCCTGCTAGTAGGTTTGACTCAGAGAAGACTCATACCTCCAAGGGTCGTCTTGAGAATGAAATTTCGTCAAGGGCTTCCCCTGACACTGAGTGGCGCCTAGTAGACATCCTTGGATGCCTACTCGGCGTGCACAATACAATTTTGATGTCCTCCTAGGCGCTAGGCGCCTAGGGGTACGTATTTCTCAAGTCAAACGACGTTCCTCCTACTTAGGGTTTACCTGAGGGTAAAGGACGCCTAGTGGAATTCATTTCTTTCACACTCGTCGTGCAAAAAAATTTCTTCCCCTCCTCCTAGGCGCCTGCCGCCTAGGGGACTCTTATTTTGCCCACTTGGCGCGCTAGGGCTTGCCTAAGGGTGCTCCTAGGTGCCAAGCTTCTTTCAAGGGTTACCTTGGATTTTTGCAACAATTCCAAGGGATTCCCTCGCGCTTAGAACTCTTAAATTTCCCAGACTTGACGTGCACGACAATTTTTATCCGTTCTCCTAGGTGGTAGGCGCCT
Organism: Eryngium alpinum; assembly: GCA_032274865.1. Classification (NCBI taxonomy): domain Eukaryota; kingdom Viridiplantae; phylum Streptophyta; class Magnoliopsida; order Apiales; family Apiaceae; genus Eryngium; species Eryngium alpinum. The sequence goes on from JAUEJK010167807.1 coordinate 5,483, forward strand.
AGGGAGCCTCATGATTATTCATTTTGTGGTCAAGTTCCATTTTTATGGAATTCTCAAATCATACGACGCCCATGGAGTTTTTAATTCCCTTACTTGGCGTGCAAAAGATTTTGTAGGAGTCCTCCTAGGCATTGGGCGCCTAGGAGGCTTTCCTTTTCCTCACTTGATGTGTTTTGTAAGCTTTTAATGGTCTCCTGGACGAATTCACAATTGAAGGGTTTCCCCTGAACAAAGTTTTAAATTCTCAAGTCTCCCCTGACAAGTTTATCGTATAGGAGGACCTTTTTTCTCGCTACTTTCCGTCGAGCGGGGTTTCCAACCTTCTCCTAGACGAGGGGCGCCTAGAGGGTCCGAAGTTAAGCGTGCTCGGGCGAGAGTAGTACTAGGATGGGTGACCCACTGGGAAAAATTTTTAATTCTCAAATCTCTCCTGACAACTTTACCGTCTAGGAGGATTTTTTTTTTCTCCACTTTCCGTCGAGTGGAGTTTTTAACCTTCTCCTGGGCGTGAGGGACGCCTAGAGGGTTCGATTTACCCTGACGTGCTGCCGAGGGTTTGATTTACCATGACGTGTTGCCAAGGGTTTGAAGTAAGGTTCGAACCTCACGAGCATATCATTCTCCTAGACTCACAATCGTCTGGAGACCCGAACTCCTCTCTTCTTGGCATATCATACTCAAGAGTTGTGGGTTTTCATGTCTCAAATCTTCTGAAGACTGTTTAAAGTCGAGGAGGCTATATTTTTACTTTATTTCCCGTCGAGTGGGACTTCTTTTATCCTCCTAGGCGCGGGGCGCCTAGGGGTTTTCATCTTCTTTTACCTTGGTGTGCTACCAAGGGTTTGAGGGGACACTGGAACTTCATGAGTAAATTACTCCAATAGATTCATGATTGTCCAGAGACACCAACTCCTCTCTTCTTGGCATATCATACTCAAGAGATGAGGGTTTTCTGATATTCACAGAGCTTCCTTGGCCAGAGGAGCTATCATACGTTATGGTTCACTGGAACCAATCGTCATTTGGTGGTTCACTAGAACCTAAGTATATTCCCACCTCAAAGGTATATGAATTTGATTTCTCCTCACCCGGAGGTGGAAGGATTCTTGAGAGAAGTTTCTCCTCACCCGGAGGTGGAAGGATTTTTGTAGAACTAGGTTTTACAATTACTCACAGTGATAGTCAAAATCACATACCTCATGGCTTCCATCAAAGCTCCTTTGGTACATGCCTCCCTTGTTAGTTTGGGGGATCTCCTGGAACTTCCTAGGATAGACTTCCAGTCTGGATTTGATGTGGAGTCTTCCAATCTTCTCAGCTCTCTCTCTCTCTCTCTCAAGTGGAGGTCGAATAACTCGTTCGGGCTCTTGACATCAAGATCGACTTCAAAGCAATTGTCTCCTATTCTACTGATCGAATGGGACGAGATTCTTTGCATCTTTAAGGAAGCTCCTCCTCGAGGCTCCGACTTCCTTTCTACAACTTCACTTGGGTATCTTCATATGGATATTCCACTTCTAGAGCTGCTTTCTAAAAGGATGTGTTACCATCAAACACCGTCCTAATACACCTCTTGCATTTGCTCCAACCTCCGTGTTTGGGTCTTTGGTGGATTGGAAATTAGAGTGTTTCTTTGCCCCAGGTTACCCCTTATTACTGTCATACTTTTCTTTGGCCCAGTTGTTTCTCCCAAGCTGGTGTTCACCATACAAATAATCCGTGTAAATCCTTTGCTCCAAAGGACTTGAGGTCATTTGAGTTAAGAGTCCAAATCTCTCCATCTAGATTTATTAAAGTCGTGAATCGGAATTTCCTTTCTTCAAATGAGTATCAGCATAGGGAGCATGTAGTCTTTGTCAGAACGCACCCTCAAATGCATAATAGTTGCTGGGACACCATTATGAATTTTCTTTCTCTAAGAATCAAACGTCACTTGTCATCCTTCAAGGCTCCCGTGAGCCTTCCTTCTTATCTTGACAGCAGCAGACTTCTCCTTCCAGTAGCTTGTCACACCATCTTGAGGTGACTCTGGCAAGCAAAGTATTGGATTTGTTATCCCAGACTAGGCAATTGGCTATCATCAAAATCCTCAAGTAGCTCCCACACTTATATCTTCTTATCAAATGAGTTGCACAACTTCTTGGGTCTCTCTTTATACCACTAGGTATGAGCTGCCTTTATTCTTAGGAACTCATTATCTCTATTGTGAAAGGATGGTAATATTCTCTTCGATTTGTTCCATGTGTAACCCTGAAATTCCTCTGTTCCATCCAATTTGGGATAAGACAACATGGCCTTCTCCGCTTTTCCTTCGCCTATGAAGACTCCCACTAGCTCCATGCCGGCTACCTAGATATCACTGGTCCATGGCTCTCCCAATTGAGGTATGACTTTCCTCTCATGTTTCCAATGAGAGTTATCCCTTCCTTGACTCTCTAAACAAAGTACTTTCCCCCCAGCTACTCCATTCCTGATGGACTCTACTGAGCAGGCTCTTCCTAGCTTCTGATCTTCCTGATGGATACCCCTACTCCGTTCTTGGTAGGAAATTTGATCTTCAGATGATATACGGAGGCCACCACTTTGAATTGATGAATAGCCACCCGTCCTAATATAGCATTATAAGCAGTGGGGGCTTTTACCACCATGAAATTGTCCATCTACACTGCCTCGGTCGATCCCTGTCCTAGAGTGACCGGGAGCCTTATGGTTCCTTCAATTGGGACTTCTAATCCATCGAATCCGAAGATTGATATTGTTGAAGGGGATAATTGATTTTCCTGATATCCCATCTTCAAAAGGATCCTATGAAAGAGGATATCTACTGAAGCTCCTATGTCCACCAGCACCTTCATCACCGGAGTGTTTCCAATCACTAGCATGATCACCAGAGGGTCTTCATGCGGATACTGAATCCCTTCCATGTCTTGGTTGTTGAAAGATATCACATGCTCTATTCGAGCTCTCTTGCTAGGTTCTCCAATATTCAGAACCTCTCGTATGTAAGCCTTCTGTGATCGGTGACTGGTCCCATAGACTCCATATCCTCCTTCAATCACCATGATGGGTGCTCCCCGAGCCGGACCTCCTCCCTAAGGTTGAGGGGCTCGTTCTTTGCGGTCTCCTGCACTCTCATCCTTCTAGACGTAGCGAGCTAAATGCCCCTTCTTGATATGGAACTCGATTTCATCTTTGAGGTGACAACAATCCTCAGTACCATGCCCATAGTCCTTATGAAATCGCAATAATAGTTCTTGTCTTTCTTGGCCGGATCTCCCTTCAGCTCTCGAGGCCACTTGATGAATGGTTCTTTTTCAATTTCCATGAGTGTCTGACTTCTAGTGGTGATTAGGGGAGAGTAAGAATTCCCTCTCCTCTCTATCTTCTTAGTCGGCACCTCCAACTTCGACCTCTTCTGATGGTTCTCAGAGTCCTTGCGTTTCCTCATCTCCTCTGGGCTAGCAATCTTCTTCAAAGTCTCATCGGCCAAGATGTACTTCCCTGTACGATCTTGTAACTCCTGCATGTTTGAGGGTTTCCTCTTAGCCAGGGACTTCTGAAACGCTTCATTAGCGGTATCTCTTTGCATTGCCACCATGGCCACTGATTGATCGAAATCCGCCACTTGCACCGCATGATGGGTGAACCTGTCGATGTATTCCCTTAAGGTCTCACGAGGACCTTGTACTAGGTACATTAGAGATTCCGAGCTTCTAGCGTGTACTCTTCCACTCGAGTCTTAGTGTCGTTGAACCCCTATAGATATCCTTCATGATAATCCAGATGAATATCTGAATATCCCAAGCGCTTGAATGCCTCGTATGATAATACATTATCAGAGGATCCATCATCCACCATCACATCGTCCAGAAACTACCCTTCTACCCGGACTCCTATTACCAATGGATCCGTATATTTCGATCGCGCCTCCTCTTCCTCTTGCTTAGTGAAAGTGACTTGTCCCGAGATCTCTTCTACTTCACTCACTTCTTCTCTTAGATACATGATGTGCCCCCCTGCCAACGATTTGCTATTATATTTCACACCTGAATAGTCAGGCTCCTGATGCTCCTGTTCTTTATCGATTTCTTTAAGATAGAGTCCCTGCTCATAAAAGTATGGCAATCCTCTCCCTTTGAGTTCTCCCTCAGAGTCTTTCATCAAATACTTGTCCATGAGGCCCTTTTGTACGTGACATTCTATCTCTTTCTTAAGATCTCGACACTCCTCCGTTTCATGCCCATAGCTATGGTGAAACTTGCAATAGAAGTTCTTGTTAAGGAGGGACGGATCAATTCTCATTGGTCGGGGCCATCTGATGTATACCTTATCCTTAATTTCTTCGAGTATTCGTCCCCAATTTGTATTCAAAGCATGGAACGAAGTGATCTGATCTCTATGAAAAGGTAACCTCTCCATGCCAGTTTCCCACTCCTGTTCTCGATCTCTTTTAATCTTCAGATGCCCACCTTTGATTGCTTGGGCATCGTATCGTATCCAAGTGAGCTTCCTGATTTATCCACAAGTCTCCCTCTGCTTTGAGATTCGGAAAAATCCACTTTCGGCTTCATATTAAAATTCAACCCAGAACTTGTCGAAATCTTCATCTCAGGGTGAACTTCCATATTTTTATGATGGGGGGTCTTCACCCATAAATCTCCCTGTGGAGAGGGATTCAAGCTCGGTTCCATCATCGGACTCATCCATCCCAGTTTTTGCTGAGAATCCTTCCGCTGCATCTCTTTCAAAATCACCTCCAGCTTAGCCTCCAAATCTTCCATGCGTTGATGATCCAAAGTTGGGGCTCCTTGGTCTGGTCTTCCTTGCCTTTGGGTTTGAGGATCAACTCCTCCCATGTATAATAGGATTCGGTCGTCATGCTTCCTCAGGTCTTTCACTTGTTTAGAATATAGAGTCTCCTCTGATTCTTCTTGCTTTTTATCGAATGCAAAGTTCCTCCTTCTTACAGTCGGATTCGCATGGATCTCTTCTTCAACCTCCTTCGTTTCCTCTCCAGCAGTCCCGGTGGAAAATCATCTCCTCTGATAAGGATATCCTCGTTTCTGTCTTGATTGACACAGCAGAATCTACTCCAGGATGATGCGAATTCCTGAGTAGATGATAAAACAATAGTGGTAGCGGATTTGCGCAGAGCATAATCATCACCACTTTTGAGATCCAGATTATCTTTCATAAGATTAGAATCTTGAATGGTATTGAGTTCTTATGATTTACTCCGATGGCCTCCCATGTACTGATTATCTCCTTCCATGGCTTTCTGCTCAGAGATTCCCACAAACGGCGCCAAATGTTACGTATTGAAATAATAACACCAAATTAAGAGTACCTGATGTTCCGGAATCCTCGA
>JAUEJK010167915.1:0-10849 GCA_032274865.1 Eryngium alpinum
TGATTGCTTCAGCCCAAAAATAGGTTGGAATCTTGGCTTCTATCAACATTGTCCTTGCTGCTTCAACAAGAGTTCTACTCTTCCTCTTCACAACTCCATTTTGTTGAGGAGTTCTTGGAGCTGAGAACTCATGATGGATTCCTTTGTCCTTGCAAAACTCTTGAAGAGTTGCATTCTTGAATTTTCTCCCATTATCACTTCTAAAGCACTTCACCTTGAGCTCAGCTTCATTCTTAATCTTGACCACAGGATTTATCAACAATTGAGCTATTTCATCATTTGAATGCAGAAAGAGCACCCAAGTATATCTTGAAAGTTCATTAACTATCACCAAGCAATACTTCTTCATGCTTATGGACATGATATTAATAGGACCAAATAAATCCATATGCAAGAGTTGCATTGGCTTCTTCACATTCATTTCCACTTTGCTTTTGAAAGAAATCCTTTTCATTTCCCATGCTGGCAAGCATTACAAAGACTTTCTTGGCAAAATTCCATCTGAGGAAGAGCTTTAACCAGCTCTCTTTTAACAAGTTGATTTATGGCATTGAAATTCAAATGAGATAATTTCTTGTACCATAACCAACTGTCCACACTTGAAGCTTTTCTATAAAGACATTTTTCTCCTCCAGCAGAAACAAAGTTGGCTACATAGATATTCCCTTTTCTTACACCAGATAAGATCACCTTTTGACTTTCCTTGTCTGCAATCCTGAAACCTTCACTGTTGAAAGTAGTTATGAATCCTTTATCTCCAAGCTGACTGACACTAAGCAAATTATGCTTAAGTCCTTCTACTAGAGCTACTCCTTTAAAGGAAACATCTCCATTAAAAACAAGATCGTAACCCTTAGTGAATCCCTTGCTTCTGCTTCATCTCCATCTCATGAGTTTGGAGATTACCAAACAAGACTTCAATAGTCATGGTTTTAAGATCTCTAGCTTCTCTGATGGCTAAGATCTTTGACTCCCAATTTGATGGCAAAGCTCTTATGAACTTGTTGTTGATGTCATTCTTCTCATACTCTCTTCCATGAGCCTTCAAGTCATTGATCAATCTATTAAATCTGTTAAAGATCTCACTTAGAATTTCACCAGGCTTGTGAAGAAACCATTCATAGCTTTGAATAAGCATCTGGATTTTGTTTTCCCTCATTGCAGCAGTCCCATCACATATGACCTCAATGGTATCCCAAACTTGTTTGGCAGTTTTGAGATTCAGAACATTATTAAGCATGTCATCATCAAGTCTTTTGTAGAGAATATCAATGATCTTTCTATCCTTTCTCACTTCTCTTCATTAGTGAATTCATCCCTGGACTTCTCAGCGAGATGTTGAGGGATTGTCCTTCCATCAACAACTTGCTCCAAAACAAGCTTCATAGGCACCTCAGGCCCATTCTCTAGATAGTGCAAATAATCATCATCAAGTGATTAGAGATGGATAAACATTCTCTATTTCCAGAAGAAGTACTTACCCTTCTCAAGGAAAGGAACTTTATTTGTGTGTGCAAACATCCCAAGGATCTTTTCAAGCTTATATACTAGCTAGACTGCTCTAATACCAATTGTTAAATAACAATAAGTCTAGAATAGTTTTGTAGAGGGGGTGAATACAAAACTAAACCAAACTTTTGCAAAATCAAACTATAATTGCAAACACAAACAATTATTCTTCTAAATGAATACAAAACTAAACCACACTTTTGTCTACTTCATTTGGAGAGAAAGAAATTTAAGAGCTCATCACTCAGGCCCTATTACCTCAGTAGCTTCCATCACCCACAGTATTATCCTTAACATACAATGAAGATTGGTTAGTTCTTGTTGGTTTCAAAAACAGGCCTCAAAGTATCACTTAGATACTTGGGCTTTGTAATGTTGTAATCTCTTTCTGGGGTATGCCCCTTAGCTTTTGTATATTCTCTTCTTCTAATACAAATTAAATTACCCCAAAAAAAATTATTCTTCTAAAATGAAAACCAAACTACAAAACAAGAGAATTATCAAAGTATAACTTTCATTAATACTTTGAAGGTTTTCTCTGAGATTAGCAAACTGCTATCTCAGCTACACAATCTCCAAATCTATGGAGCTTCACTCAAATTACAAAGCAAGTAAAACAATCTCTCAAAACCTATTAAAGATCTGAGCTACACTTTGCTAAGTAATTCAAAATCTCTCAATAAACTAAGAGCTACAATTATCTCTCTGTGCAAATACTTCTGAATACAATGTGTGATGAAAAAGATACAGAGAAAGACCTACACAATATAAGGAAGTAAAGTTACAACTGTAAACCCCTGAAGGTGTATTATTCCCTTATGGTGTGAACCACAATAATGTTGACAGACTGCACTCCATTTTCCTCTTTCCATAATTGTCCAAGTAATCATTTGCCACGTGTAGTATGGACCACATGTTCTCCACCATTCTCTGATACTCAAGTAACAGAAAATATGGCTTCCTTTCCAAGCAAGAAGACAAAAGGCATCTTCCTTTACAGCTACCTTATTCCCCTGATGCTTGGTTGCTTTATCCCCGCATAAAGCTTTAACCCCTGAACCTCATTCCCGTCCGGGGATAAAATCATACTTCCCCATATGACTTTGAGCCTTGATCCTTTTAACCCCTGATGCTTATTTAGGCTTCCATTGTCTTCTAACATGTAGTCTTGATACCAAAGAACTAAAAACTACTTTATTCTAAGCATTCTAATTACAACTTAACACTTGTTTATAATTGAGTAACAAGGTCCTTATTCACTGAGTTTAAATAAAACTATGGAAGTGTAAACTCTCATTTAGAATGATACTAAGGAAATCATCATCAATACATAACTCATGCAAACCTAACAAGAAGCTTCAGTTGTGGCTGATCTGGAGGCTCTAGAAGATGCGCAGTTATAAGAAGGACAGAAATATAGGATTTATAGTACTTTATTGGGAGAGAAAGTTATTCCTCGAGATTCCATGAAGAAACTTCCTCATATTGAAAATACCCCGGCTTGAGCGGATTTAGATGTTTTAGTTCAACAACTGCTGGAAATTTCTTGAACAATGAAAAGGCCAAAAAGAAGGTGGGTTCAAAAGTTGTTTAAGGGAGAATTCTCAAAATACCGCTACCTCTGAAAATTCAGAATGTTCAGGAGCAAGGAGTAGATGAAGCAAGTCAGGATATAGCTAATTTTGCACCCCCATTTATTGACGAGATTATGAAAGCCAAAGTTTCTCCTAAAATGAAGATACCGGCCATAAAGAAGTATAATGGAAAAGGAGATCTGAATGCTCATATAAGACCGTTTAATGATGCCTTGCTATTACAGCCTGCCACTGATGCCACAAGTGTCGCGCGTTCCTCAGAACTTTGGAAGAAGATGCACAAATATGGTATGCTGGATTGCCCCCACAATCAGTAACCTCTTTTTCTGATCTTGTCCACAAGCTTACTAGAATATTTATTAGGGGAAAAACTCATGCTAGAAATTTAGAATCTTTAATGAATATAACTTAAAAACCTTATGAGACTTTGAGAGAATACATTAGATAGGTTTACTAGCCAAGTCGTGAAGGTGGCAGACTTGAACCAATATGTTGCCATTGTAGCAATGTAAAGGGGAACTACCAATGAGGTGTTTCAGATGTCTTTAGCCAAGAAAAAGCCCCTTTATATGCAAGAACTTTAAGACCGTGCTGGAAAATATATATCGGTCGAGGAAAGATTGTAGAAAATTATTTGTCAAGAAGAAATAAAAAAATTGGAACGAAGTTGAATGATTAGAGAAAGAGATAAAAAAGTCAAGAACGGAAGGAAGTTCTCAAATGAGTGACGGAAGGACACACCACTTCTCGCCAAACACCACTCGAAGTCAGATTCTGATGGAAATTAAGAAGGAACCCTATGTCAAGTGGCCAGCAGAGCTCAGGATGGATACGTCCCAGAAGAATAAGAATTATTATTGTGAATTTTATAGGAATTATGGAATGATATAGAAAATTGTAGGCACTTGAAAGAACAAATCGAGTTTTTTTATAAAGAAGGGGTGTTTTGGAAAATTTGTTAAGAAGAAAGTTACGCCTAATGTGAAAGGCAGGGAGGATGCTCGCCCTCAAGGAGGGAGCCAGCCGAGGGGACAACTGATTATTATAATTAGTGGAGGAACAAGTTGGACGGGATCAAACCATAGAGCTTAGAAGGCTTATATACAGGAAGTTCTGAATATTAGTGAGCCTAACAAAAGAGTTGGGATTAAGCAAGTTATAACCTTTGATGATAAGGATATGGAAGGGATAAAGTATCCCCATGAAGGACGTCTGGTGATAATGCTAGTGATAGGCAACATACCAGTGATGAAAGTATTGATTGATATTGGGGCATCTTCTGATATTCTTTTTCATAGGGTATACCTTAAGATGAGTTATTAGGACAGTCAGTTGACCCCTTATACAGTGTTTGACCCCTTCTACTATGTCTGTGTTTGGTTTTAATGGTTTAGAAGTTCCAGTTGAGGGGACAATACGATTGCCAGTAACCTTAGGGCAAGCTCCGCTGGAAGCGGTATAGATGGTAAATTTCATGGTTGTTAAGATACCTTCTGCATATAATGCAATTTTGGAGAGAATGGCACTACACCAATTCAAGGCCATTGCTTCTTCGTATCATTTAAAGATAAACTTTCCCACTAGGAATGGAATAAGGATGCACCTTGGGGATCAAAAGATGGGAATGATGTGTTCGGTAGAAGCGGTTCGTAATAATGTGGTTGCAGGACAAGTGCTATGTTTGCATGATGAGAAAGAAGGTAAAGACCTCACAGAAAGGAAAGATGACTTAGGAAGATCGGGGGGTACCATTGGTTTTTGATGGGAAAGATAAAGCATATGGTATAGTTGGGCACACGGAACCCTTAATAATTAGGATAAAAGTTGGAAGTCAGTACTTGAGTGAAGTGTTGGTTGATGGTGGTTCTTCAGACAATAGTTTATCTTATAAAGCTTTTTGACGATTGACATATTTGGATGTCGACGTGTTCAGTTATGAAAATTCGGTATATGGGTTTAATGACACCGAGACTCGAGTAGAAGGAAGTTTTCCATTAGCAACCACCAAGACAGGTTATTGAAACTGTTTTATTCCTTGTGGTAAAAACTTTTTGTTACATAGATGCACTGTTAGGTGGACCAAAAATTTATGAATTTAAAGCTATACCCCGACATATTATTTGAAGATTAGTTTCCTACCAATGAAAGAGTCAGAGAAGTTCGAGGTTCCCTAAAAAGGAAGGTGATTGAAGAAAAGAATATTATCAAAGGACAACCACGTGGGCCAAAAGGGAATTATCAAACTCAGAAAGTGAAGACGAAGCTTGAAGTTAGAGATCCCTTTGTGCAGAGAATTAAGCACATGAATCCCCATCACAATTTTAAGATGCCTAAGCGGCTACCTCAATATGATGGAAGATCTAACCCGATAGACCATTTGCAGAATGTTTCTCAAGCTTTGCTCACTTAACTAGTTCAAGAGGATTTCAAATGCAAAAATTTTCTGTTAACATTGGAAGGAATAATATATAGGTGGTATGAAAACTTATATGCAGGAAGTATTTGCTATTACAAGAAAATGAAGTGGCTCTTCGTGAAAGCTTTTGGAAATTAAAGTGGAGCTCAAGTGATTTATTATTTGAAGTAGGGAATAATGGGTACTTGGGACACCATGATAAGCATGGTGATTTTATTTCATTATCTTTTAAGTATGATAGGCCTTTAAGCCCATAAGAGTAAGGTCAGGTAGACCATTGAGTGGGATATTATGTAGGTGTATGCACCATTGTTATTATTTAAAGATTTACCTCCATAAAAAGCAATGTAATTGCAATACTATAAAATATATTCAGGTATTTTATTTATGCTTTCAAAGGGATTATTACAAGAAAAGGAAAAAAAACAAAAGAGGGAAATATACATTCTTTAATTTTCTCCCCTCAAGGTCCCCTCATCCGTATCCGGAAGAGCGTTTCCCTTTTCAACATGTTATTTCACTTGGCTAAGGTCCAACATAGGATACATTTTGGTAAGAGTTCATAGCCATAGCCTATCTACGAGTATACTCATTCGGGGACATTCTCGTTGCCATATCCTCCCTCTAGTGGTAGGCGTCAAATTTCAGATAGTCCTTGATGACTTGGCATTGGTAGTTCCTATCTTCCTGTTGGAGTGTAGCCTGCTCGTCCATAAGATTATGTTGCCCGAGGGAGAGGTCAGACAGCTTCTTGTTTGCTACAGCAAGCTCTCCCTGCAATCGAGGCTCTTCAGCATGAAAAGAGGAGAAATCCTACCATAGCTTGTCCGTGATGGATCCTTGCTTAAAGTATCCATTGACCTGAGAGGTAAAATAATAATATTAATAATGGAAAAATCAAAGATGATGAGAAGAGAAGGATATGAAGGATTAAAAGTCATACATGGGAAATGGCGTGGGCACCACATGGGCCAATAAATGAGACAGGGATGCCCTCTGAAGTACTCATGTTCGCATGAGTAGTAAAGCCCTCGAACTATTTTTGGGCGAGATGGAGGCTCGCTATAATAGAGTCCTTGTTTTGGATTCCCCATCTCCCTAGAAAAATAAAATCATCTGGTTGGGGGATGAAGAAGAGCCCTCTAGCGAAGAAGTACCCTTCTTTTTGCATTGGGCCTTTTGGGACTCATTACCGCCTTATGCATGAACTTTTCTCTTTTGGAACATGGATTTCACTCGCTCCGAGGCTGTAAAGGAAAAGGAAAAAGTTAAGGATAGACGTGTCAGATTTGCAACAGATAGAAAATAAAATGCTTACCGGCTGCAGAGAGTCGGCTCAGCTCCAATAGTTAGTATTCCTCCCAGAGGATGGACATATAGTGGACCTTGGATCCACCCTCTTGTAAGATAATTACGGCTTAGTTTTAACTGCCTCATGTGCAGCAGATGAAGAAATATTCACTTTTCCAGCCCTTGATTGAATTTGGCATGGAGGCGGTGGAGAAGATAGGAGAGGTATGTTACGATGCTTGATTATAATCCAACCCTTTTGAGAGGGAGGAAAAATTCTGACCTCAATTGTTTTTAAAAAAATGCCAACTATGGGCTCGATATTTTTTATCTTACAAATCCGTAGGAAGTTGTGGATCACCTTCTACTTGTTGGGATGCAGTTGAGTGGGGTAAATGCGCGTCTCAGCTAAGAGACGGCATGTGAAAGTATGAGGAAGAATTCAGAGCCCCGAGAGAAGAGATTCCTTGAAAAGGCAAAGATTACTGTTCCATTTGCATGGACGGCCAGATGCGGTGTGGTAGACCACCTCGTAGTCCCTCGAGATATCAAAAGTGAGCGCCAAATCATCAATCTCCTCATGGGCCAAGGAGGTTGGATAGTTGTGGGCGTGTAAGTGAATGTTAGAAGGGAAATCCAGCTTCCTCTCAGTGACAAGCTCAATAAGGGAGATTCGAGATGAATGGTCGAGTAAGGCCATTGAAAAGTATGAGGAATGCTTAGGAAGAAAGGATGATCTTACAAAATGCTTAAGAGAAAATTCTTGTGATATGATTAGAATAAAGGGTGTAGAATCCTTTTATAGAACCCAAAGAAGATTAAGGGTCACTATAAGTGGTCAATGGTTAAGAAATGAATTCCCCTTGGTGTGAAATGCTAAGAGCGCCTAAGGCAAAGAAATGAATTTTCCTTCGCATTCCATGCTAACGAGGCAATGTGCAAGCTCTAAGATCGCCTAAGGCATATAAATGAATTCCCTTTCGTGATAAACGCCAAGGGAATTTCAATATCAAATGTTAGGCGTTTAAACGTGAAAAAAGGGATGCCCCTTGTCATTGAACATAATTCAATTGTGCAAAAGTGCCTAAGAGAAGGAAGGAGATGTTCCTTGGCATGCAACACCAATGGGCATTTTCCATAAGCTCCGAAGCGCCAAAGAAGGGGAAGGAGATGCCCGTTGTCGCCCAACGCCAAGGGGGCATGAATTGTAAGCGCAAAGGTGCCAAGCGCTAAGAGTGTTTTAGGCAAAGAAATGAATTCCCGCTGGCGTGAAACTCCAATTAGGTAATGTGCCAAGCGCTAAGAGCGCCTAAGGCAAAGAAAAGAATTTCCTTTGGCATTTAACGCTAAGGAGGTAATGTGCCAAGCGCTAAGACCGCCTAAGGCATAGAAATGAATTCCCCTTGGCGATAAACGCCAAGGAATTTTCAATATCAAGTGTTAGGCGGTAAAACATGAAAAAGGGGATGCCCATTGTCATTGAACATAATTCAATTGCGCAAAATTGCCTAAGAGAAGGCAGGAGATGTTCCTTGGTGTGCAACACCAATGGGCATTCTCCATAAGCGCAAAAGCGCTTATGAAGGGGAAGGAGATGCCCGTTGGCGCGCAACACCAAGGGGGCATGAATTGTAAGCGTAAAGGTGCCTAAACGAAAGGAGTGCCCCTTGGCGTGTAGTGCCTAGGGGTACAAATTTCAGATATTTGTTCCGGCCGTCCAATTTTTAGAAGGAAGAGTTCATATTTTTGCAAAATAAAATACCGCAAAAATAGAGAGCAAATGTAGTGGCCCAAAAATTTGGTCCGGAACAAAATCCGATTTAAAGGGTAAAATAAGCTCAATACGACAAAAGCCCAAAAGAATAAGGTGGTGTGAAAACCCTAATATTAGGGGATAAGTAAATAAAGGATAAAGTAAAGATATTTACCATGTAATTAAGGATACTTATTCCTATTTCAGTTCTGAAATCTTATTATCGAGCCTATATAAGGTGAATCAATTCGCATAATCAGGTATGCAATTTTAGCTCTAATTCAAAGATTTACTCCTATTATTCCGAAACTTATTCTTGCACCCGAGTCCTCCTGGAGGAACCTTCCTGCCGGAGGAACTATCCTCACCGATTTTTACAGATTTTTCCGGCGAACGGATCCAAACGATTATAGGCGAGAACATTCATGTCATGTTTATGGTGAGATACTCTTTAGCGCCCGTAGAAAATTATGTTGACTATGAATTTTTTTCACATATATATTAAAAATATAAATAAATAAATTATACACAACACGGTGTTAAAATTCAAAATTAATAAATTTAAAAGTTCACTCTAATATACGACGTAAAAAATAGTTAATAAACATTTATATAAATAAAATTTATAAATAATAATATAATTTAAATATATATACATGCCGATCTAAATAACGTTGATAAATTAAAGTTGAAGCCTAATTATAATAAACATAATATAATTTTTATTAAATAAATAGAATTCATCATAATTATTATATTAAGAAAATTCTAAAATAATATATAAGGAAGGGATCCTAAGCAAACCAATTATATGAGGAAACCAAGGAAATCATCTATTAATTATTGTACTATTTGCATTGTTAATATATTATGTAGTGATTAATAATATTTTTTAATTTTATAATTAGTTTTATTTTTCTTTTAAGAGTTTCTTTAGGAATTCATTTTTTCTAATTTAAATTTATAATTTATGATTTTTATTTAATTTTTTTACAAATTTATAACTTTAAGAATTAGAATTTAGGGATTTAGATTTAGATTTAGGGTTTAGGTTTAGGGTCTAGGCGAGTTTAGGGTTTAGCACTTCGGTTCCATACCAATTTAGGGTTTAGCACTTCAGTTCCCTACCAGTTAGGGTTTAGCGCTTCAGTTTCATTTTTGGGTTCATTATTTGGGTTTTTAGAATGCTTCCATTGCCTACCAGTTTAGGGTTAGCACTCATAGATTCCTACCGGTTAGTGTTAGCGCTTCCGTTCCCTATCAGTTTAGGGTTTAGGGGTTTAGGCGGGTTTAGGGTTTAGAGTTTAGGGTTTAGAATTTAGGGGTTTAGGTTTGGGGTTTAGGCATTTAGAGTCTTAAGTTTTATTGTTTGGGGGTTTAGGTTTAGTGTTTAGGGTTTTAAGTCTTAGGGTTTAGGTTGTTTTGAGATTTTTAGGGTTTAGGAATTTGACGGTTTGAGATTTTTTGTTTTTCTATTTTCAAGTTTAGGGTTTGGGGGTTTAGTATATTTTAAATTAATATTTATATTTATAATTAAAATTTAAAACGTAATTTTTAGTTTTAATATATATTTTTATTTATTTAATTAATATTTATAATATAATATTTAACTATATTTTTTAAAAGGTAGACTTATATTTAAAAAATGAGAAAATAATGGCGTGGTGGGCCACTAATAGTACACATGCATGAATATTGATAAATATTAATGCATTTGAATTTTAATATAATTTCCAAAATACCATTATATATAATACATTTCTATTGGTTTTCCCAGTTTCCTTATAGCTGAGCTTGTGGCTGCAAAAAGCTTCCATAGCCATGTTGGCTATGGACCTGAACCCATATATATGAGGAAACCAAGGAAACCATCTATTAATTATTGTACTATTTGTATTGTTTATATTATGTAGTGATTAATAATATTTTTTAATTTTATTTTTAGTTTTATTTTTTTAAGAGTTTATTTAGGAATTCAATTTTTTAAATTTAAATTTAAATTTATGATTTATACTTTATTTTGTTTATAAATTTATTACTTTAAGAATTAGAATACAGGGATTTAGATTTAGATTTAGGGTTTAGGGTTAAGGGGTTTATGGTCTTAGGGTTTAAGGGTTTAGGTTTAGGGTGTGAGGTTTAGGCGAGTTTACGGTTTACCACTTCGGTTGTCTACCAGTTTAGGGTTTAACACTTCAGTTCCCTACCCGTTAGGGTTTAGCGCTTTAGTTTCATTTTTGGGTTCATTATTTGGGTTTTTAGAATGCTTCCATTGCCTACCAGTTT
>JAUEJK010168023.1:0-10849 GCA_032274865.1 Eryngium alpinum
TAATTTCATTCTTCATCTAACTTGTGCATTCTGTACATGTTCTCCTAAAGGAAATAAATCAAATTCTTGGTGAGAAGCTATCAGCAGAAGATGAAGAAGACATTTTAGCAGAGTTTGAGAATCTGGAAACTCAGGTATGTGATTTTTTCTTAGCTCTTGAGCTTTATTATGATGGTAAAGAGTTCTTCAGGAATTCTTCATCGGCTCCGAAATGTTTTAGGTCTTTAAGTTCAATTCTCTCCTCTCCTCTCTTCTTCTTTTTTTTCTTTGAGTTTTCTAATCGTTCCAAGTATTTACAAAAGCCTGAATGGTTCTGAAGCGATTACAAAAGTCACAAACCTAGTAAATACTACTCTGATTTGTGTTCTTTGTAATACTTCGAAACTCAGAATCGGGTTACGTGATTCAATTTTCATTCTATGTAGTCTGAAGGTAGCTGTAATACTTCGTCCATTCCAAAATAGATTATTCATCTTTGACCTTTTTTTGGGTAATTATCTTTGACTGACATTAACAAAGTAAAGATTTTGTAAATCCACGGTGATAAAAGTCCCAAACATGATCAAAATCTATTGAACGGGAAACACGAAAAAGAAGAAAAAAGAAATTGGATCAACCCTTTAAATTTCAAACTGAACGGTAAGAAGAAAAATGAAATTGGTTCAACCGCAAGAAGATAACTCTCTCATCTATTTAATACCTAATATGTATCTAACTTTCTCATGTTTGTGCAGATGTCCGTTCAAGATCTGCCAGAAGTTCCTACTTCGCTTCCATCTTTGGAAAAAGTCGAAGAGAAATTGGACCTTCCAGATGTACCAACTAAAGTACCAGTTGCAGAGGAGGTGATTGCAGATAAAACTGAAGATGCTTCAGCTGGCATTTCTTCCACAAGAAAAGGTTATATTTTCTTCAAGAAGAGTTTTCTTCTAGTGATCAGTTTTACTCCATCAATTCCTCGAAATGAGTCCCTTGAAAAGTTAAAAAGAAAACAACAATGATTTATCCTCCGATTTATATAAGCCAAAATCACAATCCCAATGATGTGTCATGCCTAGAATTAATAAAAAAAACAAAAATGAATTCCCCTGTTAGCATGTAAAAACCACGTGTCCTTCACCAATCTCTTTCTTCCACCTCACCGGGATAGAGGAGTCGGCTTTAAAAAGTTGGACTCCCTATCATCACTGAAAAGAAAAATGTTCTAGAAAAGCTCCAAATTTGCAGACAGGTACTTAATTATTTTTAAATTCATTTATGTTAAAAATCAAATGACTCACGGTGATCTAAGCTTGAAAAAAGAGACAAATTTTACTTTTAATAGTATAAAAGGTGAAGCATTTTGATAAGGTGGAATTATAATTAACAAGTACAATTAACAGACAGGCATTTGGATCAGTCTCCATATGTTTCATCCATAATCATCTATATGCATCTGTATGTGTATTCGTGCATGCGCAACATTGACTCATTCCTGAGAAGTGAGAACTCTTGGTCTTATGTTTCATTTTTCTTATCACAGTAATGGAGGAACCATTGCCAGCTTGACGAGAACATATGTGGGTGGTTCATAGTTACTATATAAGGCCTCAAGATCTGTTTTCTCTATGGCGTGTTCCTGGTACTGGATGCTGTTTATTCAGTCTATTATTGTAAATTTACCCATTTCCCGAGGCTTACCTGAAAATGTATAGTCTAGCATTTGCCTGATTCCTTGACATTTGGCCTGTTTATGTGAAAATCAGTGTTTTCCCTGTTAAGAAGGTGCAACTTGCAAGGGATGTTTATTTTGAAATACTTACTTGAATCAATAATTGATAGTGCTATTCCTTTTTATCATATGGTAATGCTCCAAAAGAGTGTCATTCTGTACTGAGATCAAATCTCAAAGTGTGAACCTCTACCAAATTGCAAATGTGGTTAACCAACAACGGCATATATCTCGATAAAGTAGTAGTTACATAACTGTAGTATTTAATTTACAAATGGTTATCTGCCTTTCGGTACTACATCAAATTGTACATAGTTCCAGATCAGGATTGTGATTTCCAGAGGACAAGAAAGAGATAAAAGAAAGAGAAAAGAATTAAAGTGTCGGGGCTCGTTCTGCAGCGCCACCAATGACGGTGAGCAAGTTGTTGCCGAATGGATCACTCAAATGAGCGGCAAGGTTTTCCACAGGACCTTCTCCAGTTACATAAGCTTGTATGAAGAAGCCTAGCATTGAAAACATTGCTAGTCTTCCATTCTTTATCTCCTTCACTTTTAGCAATGCGGCCTGGTCTGGATCATCAGCTAACCCCAATGGATCAAATGGACCTCCTGGATGCAGTTTGTCCTCCAAATCCTGACAGTAAAACAGTCAAGTCATCGTAGTGTAAGAGTGATTTTTGTCACTTTAGCATAGTATTACCAAAGGTCTAGTTAACATTGATACAATACATAAAAGTGTGTATTATCATGTACACTACAAATGTGCAGAAGTCAGTTGAAGTCTGAATAAATTTTGAGACTTAACACAAACGATGAATATAGAAATGATGTCATGATTGTACATACCAAACCGTTGATGATTCTGTAGTATTCTGCGCCACCAACAAGAACAACCTCGGCAACAACAGCCAGAACAAGATTTATAGGAATGTTCTTTCCAAAGTAATTCAGTGTGTTTCCATCAAGGAGTAGGGCTCCTGTCTGCATATACATACATACATACGTACATATACATATATATTACATATAAACTAGGAGCATCAAGAAGCTTGAGCGAAAATCGCTAATTGCAGAGGTTTGCCTGTAGTAAGAAAGATAAATTACTTTGAACCAAACAGCTTCAGGTCCACAGTTGGCACCATATTTGTTGAAGGCCTCGGGAATAATAAAGCCTGCTGCTCCCAACATTGCCCAGCGGGCGTGGATTAGCTCATAAGCTTGGTATCTGGATGATCAAATATTTAAAGTTAACCGAGTTGAGTAGTTTTCAACATATCTGTAGCTCAGTACTACAAATTAATCACAACATACTTTGCAAAGTCCTCTGGTTTCTTGCCAAGACCAAAAGGATCATAACCATAGCTGCATCAAAATATAAAGTAAAATCAATCTATATACACATATGTGTGTGTGTGTGATGTTGACCACTATGAATTTTCTAGGCACTTCAACTTGAGCAGTGGTCTATTTACTTACAAAATTACTAGTTCGTCTGCACTCTGCAACAAATGTTTACAAATGAAAGTATCATCCCGAACAAACTATTGCGTTCATTTATGCATTAAGGGTGTGTTTGGATGTCGGAAAGTTGGAAGTAAAATGAAATACATTGTAAAATAGATTCATTCTTGTGTTTGTTTGGATAGTAAGGAAAATATGAAGTAAAATCTTAGATTTATTTATTATTTAGAGACTAATGGAAAATGTTTTACTTGCTTGTAATCCATTTTATAGATGAAAATATTGTACCCCAAACTTTCCAAGTTCCAAACAGTCTAAATGAAATTCTGCAAAACATTTATAATGACTTGTTGCAGATGATATAATATTTTGTAATTATTCATTTCAAAAATAGACCGAACCTTGATCTCTACCCTCCAAATATAATGCAATACTAAGTGAGTACCAAAATTTGAAACGAAGATTTTTTTGTCACAAAATAGACATGTAAAAGGACATACTCTCCGGGAACTTCTCCGGTCAAGTACTCAGGAACTTCCGATCTGTCTAATAGGCCTTCGGGCAAGAAAATTCTCCTGTCAGGACCTGAAAGATTTTGTGAATGGAACATGTGTATATATCAATATCAATTTAGCTAGCGATCTAGTCAAATAAGAAAATCAATTGCCACAGACATTATATTGCAATAGACATCTTGCGATCAAATAATAAATATTCTACCAAGTATCCCATTAATTTATATAATATAATATAATGGCAGTATGTAACAAACATGTACACTTACCATACCACTTGGCAAGCTCATCGGAGGCCGGAGTAACGACGGGAGCTTTCTTAGGTGGTGGTGGTGCAGCCTTCTTCTTGCCAAAAAGTGCAACAGTTTTAAAAGTCACCGGACTAGATGCTGATGGAGATGGAAATTTTCCCAACATTTCCGACGACACTCCAATTGAGGCAACTGCCGCTAGGGAAGCCATTTTGGTGGTGGTGCCTGCAAGTATAGTGTTTGTTTTTTGAGAAAGAATATAATTGTTTGAGATATTGGAGCTAGCTAGCTGATGCGGTGGTTGTGGAATTGCCACGTAGGATCCTAATTGTAGTTTTCTTATTGGTTTGGTTTTAGATTGTGGGATAATATCATCTCTCTCTCTCTCTCTTATATATATATCCGCATTAAAGAATTTCTTTTCTTCTATGTTTGCTCTTCATCTATTTTTTATGAAATTGATAATTCATAGATCGATGATTTACTTTTCATGTATCTTGATCGATCTAAGTTTGTAGTTATTTAGTTTTTTGATTAATTGTTTGTGATTGGATACGTCAATTGTTGGTTACATGATCCTTGGATCGTTAACTTTTGTATACTTAGTTAAACATAGTGTTCGATTAATTACATCATCAATCAAGACACTTGCAGATCTTCATTCATTTGTAGTTATCTTGTGTGGTATATACTACACAACAAACCCTACCAAGCACCATCTATTACGGTGAGCAAGTTGTTGCCAAATGGATCACTCAGATGAGCAGCAAGGTTTTCAACAGGACCCTCTCCGGTCATATAAGCCTGTATAAAAAACCCAAGCATTGCTAGTCTTCCATTCTTTATCTCCTTCACCTTCAGCAGCGCGGCCTGGTCCGGATCATCAGCTAGTCCCAATGGATCAAATGGACCTCCTGGGTGCAGTATTTCCTCCAAATCCTAGACGAGAAAAGTCAAGTCATTATGTCCTGTATATGTAGCACACGTAGTACAAAAGATCTAGGGATCAATACAATGCATATAAGAAAAGTCAAGTCATTGTATGCACAATCTGCACGGATCAGTTGAACTGTGAATATACTTTGAAACTAAGTAAACGATGAATTTAGAGAAGGTGATTGTCCATACCAAACCATTGGTTATTCTGTAGTACTCTGCGCCACCAACAAGCAACAACGGCCAGAACAAGATTTATAGGAATGTTGTTTCCAAGTGTTCCCATCAAGGAGTAGTGCTCCGGTCTGCATATATATTTATATATACGTATACATAGATAAACTCTGACTACTAAGTATTGCGAGTGAAAATTGTGAATTGCAGAGGTTTGGGTGAAATAAGAGACAGAAATTACTTTGAACCAAACAGCTTCAGGTCCACAGTTGGCTCCATATTTGTTGAAAGCCTCGGGGAAAATAAAGCCGACTGCTCCCAACATTGCCCAGCGGGCGTGAATTAGCTCAAATCCTTGGTACCTGCATAATCATTTTTTTAATAGTTAACTAAATGAAGTAATTACCAACATAGATGCAAGGTCCTGTAGTGCTATAAATTAATCACAACGTACTTCGCAAAGTCCTCTGGTTTCTTACTAAGACCAAAAGGATCATAATCATAGCTGCATGAAAGCACAAAGTAAAGTCAGAATGTGTGTTGATGTTGGCTGGTAGCACCTCATTGATTTTATAGTCATGTATTTGGTTTAAAAATATCTGCAATTTATATTTGTTGTCTAGGGTGTCATCTGCGACGGACTGTTGCTTTAAGATAAATTGGCGTTGTGTAATCTGCAACAAGTTATTGCGGATGGTATCCTTGTGACACCCTCATCGATAACATTTTGTTTCTTATGATACAATCATGCTTATCTACAACCATTTACGACCACTTGTTACAAATGACACATTAAATTTTTAAATCAAAATTATTCATTCTAAATAAACGGCTTAAGATGGGGTTGAAATATGATCTATGCACTAGGGCCGATATAATATATCACCTAAGAACAAATGAATTAAGATGATTATTGATGGAATGTGTGTATACATGCACAAATTAGAGAAAAAAATGTCAAGCCACATACTCCCCAGGAACTTCTCCTGTCAAGTACTCAGGAATTTCCGATTTGTCTAATAGGCCTTCAGGCAAGAAAATTCTCCTATCAGGACCTGAAAAACACCATACATCAACTTAGGCAGCAGCAGCCAGCGAGCTACTGAAAATAACTTAAGTTTTATGAAACCAAGAGTTTAGAGCCGTAAACAAGTGGAGTTGTTTAATAATAATTTCATGTTTGAGAAGATGTATTCAAGTTGGTTCAATAAAAAAATGAATTCTAGTTTAGAGACTAAATATTGTAAGATGCACTTAATGAATCTGTTGATTTGATGCTGAATTTGGTAAAGCCTGCTTCAAGAACCTGTGATCCTGCTCTAAGAACCTGTGATCTGCAAAACAGACGAATGGTGGGGCTAAATCCCCTGATTTACCTCCGGCGTGAGAATCAGTCACGGGTAAACTATATAGAATATGTTGTGTAAAATACTGTAAAGATAATACCTTATATATGTATTCAGAACCCTTCCGGTAGTAGGAGATTAACCTGGAAACTGAACCATAATATGATTCATAGCTGGACCACAGTCATAATGGGCCTCCAGCATCTTGGACCTTAAATCTGTATTGATAAAGTAAATGGGCTGACCAAACATTAGGCCCATCTGGCCGACTGACCAAGCCTTTTAGGCTGGATTTACATACCCTATTCCTACAGAATCCATCTTAATTCTATAACGTTTTCTGTTGATATTTGGTTATTTCTGGCCCGGATTATTTGTGATATGGGCTGAGCTAATAATAAGTTAACCCAATATATATTTGTTGGGTCACGAAAATGGCCCATAAAGGTATTTAGCATTGTTTTATAATTCTACTCTTATTATGATTTAAGAAGAATCTCCCCGTGGAAATATAGTACTATGTTTCCTATAAATAAGGTAAATCACTCAGGTATTTTTTTCCTACGCAATTTTATTCTCTCAAGCACTCTATACGATTACCCACAGTTAATGATTCTCACGCCGGGGGCGAATCGGGGAGATTGCAGGATTATCGGAAGAAGATTGAGGGATTGTGGGAAGCAAGTTCTCCGGACGAAAAACGCTATCAACACTTCGTTCCCTTATAAATTTTATTATCCTTTTTGGCTGATTCCAAAAATAATGGAGCGTAATGTCCGAGACTCTGATGGAGGGAGCCACGGTGGAAGCCGCTAGTGAAGCCATTTTGGTGGTGGTGCCTCCTAGTGTAGTGTTTGCTTGTTTGAGTGGCAATGTGAAAGAATTATTGAGAGATTGGAAGTTAAATAGTTGTTCTGGTGGTTGCTGAATTGACACCTAGGATCCTAGTTGTAATTTTCTTATTTGTTTGATTTTAGATTGTGGGATAATATCATATTTCGCATTCTCTTGTTTATTTATTATTTTTTGTTTTTATATGAAATAATATTGGTTTTGCTCTTGTATAAATCAAGGCCGTACGTAAAAGTTGGTGCCGCAAATGACTCATTTCAGTTCCTATTTGGCTATTTCAAAGCTTTTAATTTAATGATGATGATCACTCAAGTGATGAGTGTTAAAGCTATAATTATAATTAAGAATTTAAGGTAACCTATATAGCTAGCTAGTCTTTAGAAGAGAAACAGAAATAGAAGAGGAGATCGAATGGCAGAAATAGTTTGTTTTGGGGAGATGCTGATTGATTTTGTACCTGACACCGCTGGGGTTTCGTTGGCGGAGTCACAGGCGTTTCTAAAAGCCCCTGGTGGTGCTCCTGCCAATGTTGCATGTGCCATTACCAAGCTTGGTGCTACATCTGCTTTTGTTGGAAAGGTTTTATTACTTTCTTCTTTCTCTGCATGCTACCATATATTTATATATATAGGATTTGAAATTTATGATGCAAAAGTGAAAGAAAAGAAATCCATTAGTTTTGATCTGATTGAATTTCTTATATGAGTACAATAACAGGTGGGAAAAGATGAATTCGGATATATGTTAGTGAACATCTTGAAACAAAATGGAGTAAACAGTGATGGAGTGTGTTATGATGAGCAAGCAAGAACTGCATTGGCTTTTGTTACATTGAAGAAAAATGGAGAAAGAGAGTTCATGTTTTACAGAAACCCTAGCGCCGACATGTTGCTCAAGGAATCGGAGCTAAACAAGGACCTCATCAGAAAAGCCAAGATATTTCATTATGGCTCCATAAGTCTCATTACAGAGCCATGCAAAAGTGCTCACATGGCGGCTATGAAAACTGCTAAGGAAGCTGGAGTTTTGCTTTCGTACGATCCTAATGTCCGCATTCCCCTCTGGCCTTCACCTGAGGCTTGTAGGCAAGGAATCAAGAGCATTTGGAATGAAGCTGACTTTATTAAGGTAATACATAATAAAACCTGAACTACAATTATTTTTACCATGCAGAAATAGCCTATGCATCCTAAGAATAAGGATAAGGTTGCGTACATCTTATCCTCTTCAGCGCTGTGTTCGAGCAGGATATATCGAGTATAGTTTCTCACTATTTTGCATCTAGTTATTCCGCGGCTTTCATTTCAAGGTGAAAGAAAAACCATTGTGTTTGTGTGTTGTGTAGGTTAGTGATGATGAGGTGACGTTCCTCACACAACAAGATTCTAGCAAGGAAGAAGCCGTTATGTCGCTATGGCATGATGGTCTCAAGCTTCTTGTTGTCACCGATGGGCCGAAGGGTTGCAGATATTTCACCAAGGTATTTTACATACAACAGATCATGTACTTTTTCAGCTATCGAATTCTTTGGCAATAACATATTACATGTGAAAACAGAATTCTAAAGGAAGTGTAAGTGGATTCTCAGTGAAAGCAGTTGACACAACAGGAGCTGGTGATTCATTTGTAGGATCACTTTTGGTTTCCATTGCCAAAGACAAATCCATATTCGAGGTCTGTATATTTCTTAGTTCTTAATTTTGTCAAGTAAACAAACTTGTTCACCTTCGATCTCCGTGTACGTGTGATTGGTACGAAATTCGATGAACATACAGGATGAAGGGAAGCTAAAAGAGGCATTGAGTTTAGCTAATGCATGCGGAGCACTTTGCACAACACAGAAAGGAGCAATTCCAGCCCTTCCAACTCCAGAAGATGCCCAGGCACTCCGGTCCAAGAAATAGTAGATATAGATTATATATTTATCTGCTTTCAACCTGAATTTATCATCTTAAAACTGCTACAATGTTGGGCAGAACCTGGTTGATTTTGGTGGTTTTCTGCAGAGATTAAGAGCAACTAGTTTAAGTTTTTGCTGAATACAAGTTTGGTTAAATATATTGTTCTTTGCAACATTACTAATATACTAAATATATGGTTAAATAGTATTTGGAAAATACTACGTTCCGGTGGATTATGAATAAATACTTTTTCCGGCCTTCATTCAATTCTTTAAGTATAAAAACTATGACTCAGTCCTTCAAATGAATGATCATTCCCTTCTTTCACCATTTTCTTCACATTTCTTATCATAAGAAATTTGTATCCTTCTCATATTTTTCATTTTTAATTCTTACATGCTCTCGTACACCTCAAGTTTTCTCCACCAAAATTTGTTCAGTTCTCCTACTATTTCGATCTAATGCAAAATGGAAGTGAGAGAATATGACATATAGTTCCCGAGACCTTTCTGCAGTAAATCTAATTCAGTACAAAAACTCCAATTGTAAGGCTATTTCAATTTATTTTTCCTATGAAGTCCTGCTTCACGGTAGTAATACACGAACTGTTCTTTTCTGAATTATTGGAATAACATGTTTGCTGAGGGTTATTTAACAACAATGTTCGATGATGCATTTTATAGAGGTGGAATTGTTTTTTGATTATATGTTCCTTTGATATTGTCATGTCTCTTCTTCTGTTTCCAATCATTGAAAGAAATAACTTATATAGACAATCGATAGTTTCTGTAGTGTTTCTGCCATTTTCATATTATCATCCGATTCGTGTAGTACACTTGAGTCACAAGTTGAAGACTTGTGAAAGGAGGAGACGGAGGACACAGTTACTAAGTACTTTAAGTATCTTACAACTAAGTTAACAAATTCAAATTCGACTCTAGCTCCATTTAATTTTATAATGTGATTCAATACTTCCATTTCAAATCAAACCAAATATATTCGGCATATTGAATTTCAAACTGAGTCTGACTCGTAGGTAGACCTTAATTCTAAGCCTAAGAATGAAAAGAAGATTTTCTTTAAAGACGTGCTTTGACAGTATAATTTTTTAGGCTGCATTATTTATAGACAGTACACTTATATGATACATCATCAAGTTACATACATTTTGATTTACTATTTCTAACTCTGATAAAAAAAAAAACAGACAACTCACCAGAACTGTGTTACAGAAATATTATAGATTTATACAGGTTTACAGTCCATCTATATTAGAAGTGAACTAAAAACAACATTTGGTCTGGTTTTATTTCACACAACCTTACAAATTAAACTTCACATTGATACACACTATAGCTATATATATAAGCCATATATATGTCAGAGCTGATATAGTTCGTTATGCATTGCAAGCGGATATGATAAATTATTCATCTCTGGTGCATCAGCGCTAGTAAACCCATAGTCGCTGCTCATCTACAATGAAAAACATTATACACATTAATTAGTTGATATTAAACACTGTTTTACTCAATTAAAACTGAAATTACAGTTTCTTTATCATATTTACGGTACCTTCTCATTAAGATAATGATTCGCAGCTCTAAGTATTTCCTCCTGTAACATATGGAAAAAGGTTGGAAAATCAGTAAAACAAACTATTACAAGAAAAATATAAAGACCATATGATAGTCACATAT
>JAUEJK010168132.1:0-10849 GCA_032274865.1 Eryngium alpinum
ACAAATTGACAGTTCTGAATGTACTAAGTATTCTACCAGCAGTTTACTAATCTATACATCATCAAATTCTTATTACTTAACTGACTTATTCCTAACACATAAAGAGTTAAGAAGAAAATATGATGATTTGTTGAAGAAAACTCAAAGAGGTTCAGGAAGGGCTTATGTTGTTGAGGGTAAGGACTGGGCTGAGGAGGTGATGAGCATCTATACAAGAATGTTGGACTAATGGCAACAAACTCAAATGAGGTATTTCCTTTACTTTCCACTGATAGGCATAATGTGCATAAAAATAAATCACATGATGAGCTTGTGAGTGAGATTGCCAGTCTCTATGCATCCTTATCAAGAATCACTTTGAATGAAAGATTAGAAAAGACAAATGAAATGTTGATTTCAAGAAACACTTTTGTAGAAGCTGAACTCAAAAAGTTTAAAAATGTTAAAGAAGAACTGATAAGAACAAGATGCAAATTAGACTGTGCGAAACAAGTGGAGGAAATAACTGCCATTAGATCAACTCTAAATAAATGTTTAGGATTAAGTTCTCTCATTCACGGTTAAGTAGTTGTTTTTAGATCCTTCTCATACATACATACATATATATATCCAAAAATATAATTTAAGTTTAATTTTTTATTAGAATCCACTCTAAATAACATCTTTTACTGGACTATTATTGAATTAAAATTAAAAAAATTAAATTTTAGATGTCAAAATTTTAGTTAAAGCACATCCGGTAGATTTGTGCGGTATGTAAACTTCATATCCGACACAAATGTTACCGGACGTGCTTTAACTCTAGTTTCCACATTAAAAATTTAATTTTTTTCATTTAACTCAATATTAGTCCAATAAAAAAAATATTTGAAGTCGATTTAAAAATATTAACCTAAATTATAATTTTAGATCACCTAAAAATTTAAGACTCAGTCGGCCGCACCCACAGTAACAGTGGACCATGGCCCTATATATACTCTCAAGTGCCTAAAGAAAACAGTAGAGTATTTTCACAATAAAATCATATGGTTCTATTCTATATAATTAAGTTTTATGAGTTTCTATACAATTGATGATGTCACTTAAATAAGTCATTTAAATACATAAGTTTGTATCTTTACATATACACCTAGTATAAACAGTAATCAAACAAGGCGCATAGCATGTCAATTTTTTTGTTATTATTTGTGTCCATCAGATCACTTCTAAATAAATGTTTAGGATTAAGTTCTTTCGTTCCGCGTTTAAAAATACCTTTTTAGATAATTATTATATTTATATATCTAAAATATATTTAATTTTTAATTTTTATTAAAATCCACTCTAAATAACATCTTTTATTGAATTATTATTAAATTTAAATAAAAAATTAAATTTTAGATATAAAAATTTTGGTTAAAGCACATTCGATTAGAATTTGTGCAGTAGCTTCATATCCGACACAAATTCTATCGGATGTGTTTTAACTTATATTTTCACACTAAAATTTTAATTTTTTTAATTTAATTTAATAATAATATAATAAAAAAAATTACTTAAAAATAAAATTAAATAAAATTATTTTAAATTATATTTTTAGACCAATTAAAATTTTAAAGTTACTCGGCCGCAGCAGCCGCAGCCGAGTGCTGTGGACGTGACCCTATATATATACTCAACTCTCAAGTGCCTAAAAAAAGGAGAGTATTTTGACGATTAAATAATATAATTCAGTTTTATAAAATTAAGTTTTATGAGCTTCTATACTTTTGATGATGTCACTTAAATAAAACATTTAAATACATAAGTTTGTATGTTTACATATATCTTTACATATATAACTCCATAAAAACTCAAACATAATGTATACACAAGTTCAAGCATGGAGAGTCCAGTGTAATTATTTAGAACTCTATATCTGATTCAAGTACCATACTTTAACACATAAAAATATACACGTGCACTGTACCTTATCCAACTCAATATATTGAGTGCTGAAACAATCCAATTTTAGAGTATAAATATATATACAAACAATATTTATATATCAATGCATAAAACACATTCTATACTCACGCATAATTATATAATTCAAATAAATATATTCAAATACGTAATGACTCTCAAAAGCCTGCCAACATAGAATTTATATTGACTAGAAAGAAGTAGGATACAGTGTTTAACACATTGCAAATACGAAATAATATGTCGCAATAATTTCTAGTCATCCTATAAAGTATAAAGTATAAAGTATATAGAGAAAGCAAGGAAGTCCAGATCAATCTTTAATTTATTTAAGCTATACTCTTTAGTGATACGTGTTCGCCTGTCTACAGAATGAAAACCTTAGCTCTAATACTATAACTGACAACTTGGGTCGAATCCCGAGTCCAAATTGAATTCTGGGTCTATCCTCAACTCGGGCCACGAACAAAGCTCAATAAACTGACCTAACTAGCATATCAGCTTGAAGTTTACACGACCATAAAAGTCGCTTAAAACATCATGATTTGTTAGATACAAGTTCGTCGTTTACTTATGTCTTACATTGTAAACAGAGTTCCGATGTGGGCGAGGGATGGTAGGTATAATGCTGCGAAGTTATGCCTATATAGTGTATCTAAATAAATTCAATGAATCTTAAAAGAAAAATTAAATTTATAACTAAAACGTAATTCAAGACTAATTTTTAAAAAAAGTTATTTTAAACTAATGTATTGATTATGCTGATAATGAAATTTTAACCTACAATCTATCGTGTGTAGGAATCAAATCAAGTTTGAGTTTCAATTAAATTGCATAAGTCTGGACCAAGGCGTCCAAGCCAAGTTTTCGACTCTATCATTGTTCTAAAATTTAAAATCAGTTTGTTCAAATATTTTGATTCTTTTATTTATCATTTTTCATGAAACTATCATTATTATGCTAAGTGTCATAATTAATTTTCTACATTCAAGTGCGCAACCGATTATCTTTTTGGTGCACCTAAAATAGCTGAGCTGAGTAACCTCAAAATTATGGAAGGGATACAGGTCAGAACATGATGCGGTACATATATTAAAACCTTCATAGCAGATGCAGAGTGATTACTTTATCCACCTTACATTGCATGGATTGTTGAGCTCTACAAAGCTGATCAACTTTAGACATGGTAAAAGAGTTCATGTTCTTTAATTGCTCAGTTTAGGTAAGATAAGATATGATTCATTCCTTTTTGGATCAATTCAAGTGTCAATGTCATAACTTATTTGTATATTATTATGCATATTTTAAATAATTATACTTGCTAGAGCAAGTGAAATCACTCACTCTGGTTAATGTAAATTTTTTTAGCTAGTCATAAGATTGGCTAGGCATCGAGCTCAAAAAGAAAAGAGATATGCGAGAACTCTAATTTTTCTATTAAATTTCTTCAGTTCTTTAGAACTTTTAAACAAGTAAATATACTTATGACAAAAAGAATAAGATTTTTAATTATGCGCTCAATAATTTATCTTCCTTATCGGGTATTAAGTCAATCAATTTCTGGGGTGTTGAAGCGACGAACAACTGGGAGGGCTACTCCATATTTCCAAAGAGCTTTTTTTCGACCCATTTTCCAATCTTTCTCAGTTAGTTCCTACAAAAGTTTTACTCTGACTTTTTGCTGGTTTATATTATAGTTAGGGTTGTCATAGTTATTTCATATAACACTTATGCTCTGCCAGTTATTAATGAAACTTATTACGAGATAATTAGTAGTTAGGAGTTGATTTTATGATAAATAATTAATAAAATACTTGAATGTAAGTTCTAAACTAAACTATAGAGGCTTGTAGAAAATCAATTTTCAATTTAGTAGCAACAAATAAAGAAGCTAATGCAAGAATAAACATCAATAAGCTGACAACAATTAAAATACAAATAAGTTAAAAAGATCTCGAATATACATAAGAAGACATATACCATACCAGTAACAGCAAGAGCATTAGAAGTTTGTTGTGAAGTTGATTTAGCCTGAGATAACTTAGCTGTACTCCCAATACACTTCTTTCCGCCTTTACAATATCAAAAACACAATTCCTATTGGATTAGAATTTCCAAATCACAAATCTGAAACAAAATCCGTACTAATTTAATCAACATAAATTACATTCACAATTAAAACAAGCTTCAATATCATCATTAACCATATAACACAACTGTATCATATAGCTGGCGGAAAAAAACCAGAAAAATTATGGCATCATCAGAATTATATACTATATTGTATATGTGCACTTATAAGTTAAAAAAAAGGGTCAATAAGTTTAGATCAGCTCATAATGTATGGTGGAAACCAAGAGACTACAAAAGAACTACAATAATTCTTGATTTAGTACATGAAAATTTTGATATATATATAATATATATGTGTGTGTGTATAGCGAAAATAATGGTGCAATGGAAGCAAGACAGCTCTAATAAGGTTCAATATATATATTTGATACTAAAAACTGGATAGAACAAAATTTAGTCGTACATCAAGTAATCTATATATGTACATGTATTAACTGTAGCTACATGTTACTAGCTTTTATGTGACAACTGATACTGAAAGAATAAAGAGGCCTATAAATTCATTCTATCCAACTTGGGTTAGACAGAATTTAACAATCAATCATATCTCATAGGTGAAAA
Source organism: Eryngium alpinum (assembly GCA_032274865.1). Lineage (NCBI taxonomy): Eukaryota > Viridiplantae > Streptophyta > Magnoliopsida > Apiales > Apiaceae > Eryngium > Eryngium alpinum. The sequence continues at coordinate 4,639 of JAUEJK010168132.1, forward strand.
GCAAATTTTATATCGAAGAAATGCAAAAAGATTTGGTTAACCTATGTTGATTGAGTTTAATGGCTGTTAATTCTAAGATGTTTGGGTCATCTTAAAAAAAGTTACTTATAACTTAAAGTCACTAAGTTGACTTAAAATTATAAGTTAAAAGTAACTTCAAAGTTAAAAGTTTATAATATGTACTTTATAAAAATGAACTTATAAATAACTTGTAAGTTTAAAGGGGTCCAGATCCATAGCCACAGTATGCTGTATAAGTTTTACGGCCACAAGATTGTGCTTCATCATAGACATGATTTTACTGAATTCTTTTTTATAATCCCCTATTAATAACCTCTTTAAGTCAGAATATTCATTCGAATTCAAAATATATAGCGTGTAACATAGAGATCTCGAAAATTCCGTGACAACTTGTAACAGAATGACATAATTTAACAATCAATCATATCTCATAGGTGAAAAGTAAATTTTAGATCCAAGAAATGCAAAAAGATTTAGTTAACCTATGTTGATTCAGTTTAATGGCTGCTAATTTTTCAACTCAGCTCTATTAATTTTAAATCACTTCTAACTTAATCAGCGAAACACTAAATCAACATCATTAGTCTCATCAGTACTTAAATCACCATCTATACATCTGCAACATAAAAAAGTAATAAAAAAATGTTATATTTGTGCTTTCATGACTCATCATTGAATTATAGCTGTTGGGTAGAATTTCAAGTAGAATTCCAAACATAACAAACTTTTTTTCTTTTCTGGTATTGGTTAATTTCGGAAATTTAAATACTCACGCACACAGAGTCTCCACAAAGACTCGAACCCTGCACATCCTATTACCAGGAAGAGATGGGTATCCAGTAGGCTAGAAGTCCCGGGGTAACATAACAAACTTCATGCTGCAAGTATTCAATCATTTATTATATTGCAAATACAGTAATTAACAACAAACATGAATGAACTGAGTTAGGTAAATGTTTCAGAATTTTATGAAATGTTTGGGTAATAAGAATACATAATTTATGGAATGTTGTTGTCCTGTTATTGTAGACTAGTAATACTAACTTCCGAGTTCCATAACTTCTTTTTGGCTTGTCGTGTTAGTCTAAAATATGCTTATAATATGTACATATATATTAACTATGTCTGATAATTTTTACAGATTATTGTAAATGATTTTGAAAGGGCAGAATATGTGTAATGCAGGGCCTAGTTCTGAAAATACTAATCTTCAACATTGTAAGTCTCCAATTCCTAAGTCTAAATATAAAATGAACTAGTACAATATGAACCTATATATCTTGAGTATTATGTACAATTGATAGAGGTTTTGATCGATATGTGTATAAGGGTAACTGCCAAGCGTATTGTCTGATACCTTAAGTATATATAAATATAGGAAGGTATACCTAGACAGAGCTATAAGACGATAAATTTACAACTAAAACATAATACAAGACTAATTCTAAATAAAGTAAGTTTAAGCGTATTCTAAATATAGTAGCTACGATTCTCGTAATTATGTTAAATTACACTTATGCTCCTGCAATTATTAATTATAATATATTTTTGACTACGTCATGACTAATTTGATTTGATAGTAATTTGATGACTAATTTATTCTTATATGTATAGTATTCTTCAATAAATCCGTGTTACGAAAATCAAATCAAATTAGTCAATCATAAATTACTATCACAACTAAAACAAGCTTAAATACGATCATTAACCTTATAACTCAACCGTATCTTTTAGCTGCAAAATAAAAACACCAGAAAAATTCAGGCTTCAGATTATATTCTATTATATAAGAGGAGCATAAAATTAACAAAAAAGTAAAGGAGAAAACGATATTTTGGATAGCTACTAATAAAAAAAGACTAGGGTTTTTTTAAAGACAGACAAAGAATGCACCTTTAGGAATCCGGAGGAGGAAATTGATGGTGATCTGGAGTCTTTTAGAGACTCTGCTCTACGGGAAGAGATTATACGCATCGGTTTTCGTGCTATTGGGCCTTTTTTGTTTGGGGAGTTTGCTAAAAGTTCAGTTTTCTACTATACGGATTTATGGCTATATATGTTACTGACAGGACGGCCATACTATTTATTCGGCATCATGGGTGGATACTCTTCTAATCCTCCTGTTTATATATATATGGGAAGATTGTAGGTTCAATTCTTGCTTCATTAAAAATATAATTATGACAATAAAAATTTATAAAAAATCAAATAAGAGTAAAAAGAATTTACAAAATAATGATGATAAAAATCTTCTTTTCCACTCGAGTCGTAACTATCTTGTAATTATGGATGGGATATGTGATTGACTCATATTTATACATATTATATATATATATATATATATATATATTATTAATATTTTATTAATTATTGGTTTTTATTTGTTTTGTAGGAAAGTAGAATAAAAGTAGAAGTTGAATCAGAAAATGAAGAAAATAAGCTCAAACTTGGAGGAGAAGAAAAGAAAAGGAAAAATATGGAAAGTCAAAGTAAAGATTCCGATTTAAATTAAAAAAAATAGAAAGATTATTCTTAATTATTTCTTTATATAATTGTTAGGTCCGTAAGCGGGTCTATAAGGGGTTGAATACAGTAATGACTAATTAAAAATTAGTTGACCCTTTTTAAAATTATCATTACCAGATAAGTCCTTTAAAAACTTATGATCTCAAAAGTTTTCGAATTAATTGGCGAGATCAGCTTCACTTAAAAACCCCGTCACTAGACATCAATCTTAACGACCATTAGAGGGATACGCTCACACTCCTAAGACACTGAAAATCCGAATACAATTCGAGATTAAGAGTTTTTGAATTTCCGACTTTGTGAGCAGTTAAGTTAATTTGCGGAAGTAAAGATAAAGCAGGAAATAAAAGTAAAGGCATAAGACAATTTATCCAAACAAAGCCTTAGAAGTTTGTTGCGAAGCTGATTTAGCCTGAGATAACTTAGATGTAGTCCCAATACACTTCTTTGCGCCTTTACAATATCAAAAACACAATTCTACTAGATTAGAATTTACAAATCATAAATCTGAAACAAAATCCGTATTAATTTAATCAACATAAATTACAATCACAAATAAAACAAGCTTCAATATCATCATTAACCATATAACTCAACTGTATCATATAGCTGGCCGAAAAAAACCAGAAAAATTATGGCCATAATTACAAGATAGTGGAAACCTAGAGACTACAAAAGAATCAAAACATGTTAAAACTAAGACCACTTAATACTGAATACAGTTGGCAATAGTTTAAGGTTCAGTACTGGTATTCAAATCTCATAACCTAATGTGGTTTCTTCTTTTGTGTCCTTCCACAAGGGCATTGTTTGAACTCCAGTTATGGTTAATACTAAAGATATAACTCTAGCAATGATTATTTGAACATAGAACAGTGTTTAGGCATCATTCTTTCATTATTTTTATAGCGATCTGTCCTAATTTTTGCTTTGTGAGACAAGGCATGAATATGAGTTTATGATGATGTCGAAACACATAATAAATGAATGAATATCCTTTTGAAAATATAAAATCTTTTAAATTAAAAAGATAAATATATAAGGAAGATTTGTAGAATATACAAGTTTATGCCTCCCTAAAGGGATAAGTCTGTAAGACTTAGATTCCATGACCAGTCTCAGAAGTCCAGGTTGATGAGTAAGGTTCAAGCCCAGCTCTAGAACCCCAAAGAGTGCTATCTTTAATGACCTTCCCAAGATGTGTCTTTTTCTGTTCCCTTGTATCCAGGTCTTCATTCAAGATGTATGTGAAGGTGTAGTATTCAAAAGACGTCAAAGGCTCAATCAGCTTAAATAAATTATTAAACTCCACAACAGTAAAGATCTCAACATCTCTGTCATAGTTAAAGTAGAACTTCATTTTTTTATCCTTTCTTGCTATTGATTTCCACTTGATCATAAGGAGACTAATTTCGAGGTCTATTTCTATATCCTACAAGGCATAAAGCCTTATATTGCCCGTCTTCTAGTAGCAATCTTACCCATATGCTAAGATCTTCCGTGTTGTGTTATCTTGTGGAGTTGGTTCAGATTTCTGGAGGTCAGCCACTTTAGATACATCACTCTTCCTGATCCATTTTTCATATAACACCAGATTCTTCTCTATTACTGTATATTGATTTGAAGAACAATGTTTGAGATGTCATCAGCAATTCCATTAAGTTTAGTGATATTTTTCAGAGTTCCAGATGGTGGATCAAATCCATTGAAGGTAGTGTGATAAATTTCCTTTAGAGAGCTTGTTTGCCTTATGCATCCAGTGAGAGTTGTTTGACACTTTGAAGATCTTTGTGGATACTTTAAGTTTGTAAGTTGGATCTATCAGAGCTAGAAATCTTCTGTAGATGTGCCTTACATAGTTGGGAATTGTTTCTCTCTTCTAAAACTGGAAAACTTGAACATTTTTTATTTCCATTATTAAGGCCTGAGGCTTAGGTCCAGAGCTAACCACTAATACCGGAAGCTCACAAGTAGTTATTGAAGTGGTGACGGAGATTGCAAAAACTGGAGCTGAAACTTCCTTCTTAACTTGAGCAGAGTCAGTAGTTAGTTCTTTAAAAGTGAATATAATTGATTGAGTGGCAGTGGAAGGAACATTATCAGTTGACACTTTGAACTTCATTGAGCTTCTTTCTCTTTCTTCCAACAGCTTGAGATTTTTTTCTTTATTCAGCTATTCTCCAAGCTTAACTACTTCTATATGCTCATTTCCAAATAGAGCTTGTCTACTTAGCTTAATTTTGAGTCTTAACTCCTTCAATATCAGTTGATCATCTCTGGATAAGAGTCTTCCGTTGATATCAACATCAATCTCAGGGTCAAAGTCATCACTAGTTGTATGTTCAATCAACACCTCCAAAACTTCCTTGGGAGCTTTTCTCTTTTCCTCTTGAACAGTTTTCCTTTTATCTTTCTTAGAAGGAGGATGAGCTATGATCTGACCATTCATCACCCGTAAGAAATTGAATTTTCCGCTTCCAGATAGCTGTAACATATAGTTGGTCGTCTCTTGCAGCATAAAGGTTTCCCTAACTAGAGGATCAATATTCAGAGCGTTAGCTCTTTCCACCTTCCTTTAATACTCTAGCTCCCCTCTTATAAGCTTCGTGATTGTCTCTAGCAGCATTCTCTCTATGTCCATCTTAACTAATTCTTCCCTTATTCTTCCTTCTCCTTTTGGTCTTTCAGACACTATCACCTCATTTGTAATGTACTGAATTTTAAGTTCAAATGGAGGTTGGTATTATCTTTGAAGTTTATCTCAAGAAGACTCTCTCCTTTCTTAAAATTTCGTAAGAACATATTTAGACACTTGAGCATTGTCAGTAGATTGATTCTTCACTTATATTGGTTGTTCTTGATTTAAATTGTTATAAATCTAAAGAGGAGATTATGTCTACTTCAATAGTAGATATTGTCACTAAACTAGATGTATCTATATATATGACGTAGATACTGCTAGTGTAGTGATTGTGTCCACTGCTAGAAAGTTACTATACACTGCCAAGAGAGGACTTGACTGCTTAAGGGAAAAGGTGTTGTAGTACTGGAATTGAACCCCCTTAAGGTTGAGCAAAACAAGAATTTAGGTTCCTCGAATCATTTCAAACTCAGACCACTTAATATTGAATACAGTTACTAATAGTTTAAGGTTCAGTACCGGTATTCACATCTCATACCCCAAGGTGGTTTCTTCTTCGGTGTCCTTCCAGATGGGCAATATTTCTTGACTTTGCTGGAACTTATGTTTCTCAGTTGTAGTTATAAAACACTCAGCTCTGCTGTTGAGCATAGCCCAGCAGTTAGACGAAGCCCAAGATAACCAGCAAGTATTATAGTCTTATTGCAGGCCCACTGCTGAAGAAGATGAACCAAAGGAAGCTCAATGTGAAAATAAAGGAAGATTCCGACCTAGATATCAGCAAAAAAGGAAAGGAGAAAAGGACATGTGGCAATAGAGTTGAAGAAAAGGCCATAAAGGGGGAACTTTCTCTTTAAGAAAGGGATTACACACTTTGTGTAGACACACACATAGATTGGCTACGGAGTTTTTCCCTCCATTAATGTACGGACGAATTGAAAGTCCAATGTTAGTTTAATTTATTATTAAACTATATTTTGGGGCAATATATATAAATAAATAAAATGTGTGTGCTATCATTTA
>JAUEJK010168241.1:0-10847 GCA_032274865.1 Eryngium alpinum
TCTGAAAATACAATATGATAAAAAGATGAAGTACAGAGAAAAGCCTACACAATGACTATTTATAAGAAAGAAAAGTTACAGCTGTAAACCCTGAAGGTGTAATCCCCGTATGGTGTCGACCACCATTGATAGTGACAGACTGCACTCCTTTCTTTCCCTTGTAAATGTGTCTCCACAATCCTTTTCCACGTGTAGTCTGGACCACATGATCTCCACCATTTTCTGACATACCAGTAACAGAAAACATGGCTCCTTTTATAAGCTAGCAGACAAACAACATCTTTCTTTAATGCATCCTTGTTCCCCTGAAGCTTGGCTTCTTTTTCCCGTATAGCCATGAACCCCCGAAGTTGCTATAACCCCTGAAGTTGATTCCCGTCTGGGGATAAAAACATGTGATCCCCTTATGCTTTCTTATCCTTGATCCCTTGTTCCCCTGATACCTTTAGGGCTTCAATTTGCTTTCACCATGTAGCCTTGATGTCAAACACCCCAAAGCTACCTTATTCTAATCATTCCTATTACAACTTGACACTTGTTTACTATTGAGTAACAAGGTCCTTATTCACTGAGGTTTAAATCAATCTATACAAGTATAACCCCTTAGGAATGCAACTAAGGACATCATCATCTACACATTCATCATACAAACCTAATAACCGATGACTTAGTGGTGAATAAAAGCCAATGGAGGAAGATGATTCATGTGACCGACTTGACGTGATCCCGCGTATGGTTCATGTTAGCCTACCCCAACTTTGTTGGGAAAAAGGCTTAGTATGATGATGATGATGATGATGGTGATGATTGATTGAATTTATTCAATCTTTATATGTCTTATATATCTTTATATTGAATTATATATATGTTCGTATTTGTATATGATGCACTTTACGAGGAGAAAAACAATAGAAAAAGAAACGGACAATGAAGATAAGAATAAAGTGACTTAGTGCATTATTATCTTTATTATAATTTATAATTTATTTATAATTTATAATTTTTTATTTCGATTCAAATATATATTTCTCTTAGAATTATATCTAATATATCCGTTATTCGTCGTATATGTTAATTTATTTTAGTATAATGATGATCTAATTATTTAATAAATATATCTATATTTTAAAATTGTTGTACATATTGATTGAATTTATTCAATCTTTATATGTCGTATATATCTTTATATTGAATTATATTATATGTTTGTATTTGTATAGGATGCATTTTACGAGGAGAACAATAGAAAAAGAAACGGACAATGAACTTAGGACTACTATATTTTTTGGTAAACCTGCTGGCATGTGGTCGATTCTCAAAAGTGAGGACGATGACGGGGAACCTATATATTTATTAACCGGCAGAGATCTTTGAAGTATGATGTAGTTTACGAGGAGAAAAACAATAGAAAAAGAAACGGACAATGAAGATAAGAATAGAGTGACTTAGTGCATTATTATCTCTATTATAATTTAAAATTTATTTAAAATTTATATTTTTTTATTTTGATTCAAATATATTTTTCTCTTAGAATTATATCTAATATATCCGTTATTCGTCGTATATGTCAATTTATTAGTATAATGATGATCTAATTATTTGATAAATATATATATTTTAAATTTATTATACATATTGATTGAATTTATTCAATCTTTATAGGTCTTATATATCTTTATATTGAATTATATATATGTGTTTGTGTTTGTATTTGTATAGGATGCACTTTACGGGGAGATAAACATTAGAAAAAGAAACGGACAATGAAGATAAGAATAGAGTGACTTAGTGCATTATTATTTTTATTATAATTTATAAATTTTTTATTCCAATTCAAATATATTTTTCTCTTAGAATTATATCTAATATATCAGTTATTCATCGTATATGTCAATCTATTTTAGTTTGTTTATCATCTAATTATTCGGTGAATATATTTATGTTTTTTAATTATTATATACATCGATCTAATTTATTCAATCTTTATATATTTTATATATATGTGTTATATAATATATATATATATTAATTTTATAAATTTAATATCTTTATACTGAATTATATATATGTTTGTATTTGTATAAATAATAATCATATACTATGAACATTATATTTTACATATAATTTTATCATTCGCATTTCACACTGTATCTACATTTTATGACTTTGAATCAAAGTTTATAATAAAAAAAATAATTTATCAATGTTAAAATCACGTTGAACAAGTTTGGTTCATGAAATTATTGGCTGATCAGGACGATGATGGGCAACCTATGTATTTATTAACGGGCAGATAGCTTTGAAGTGAGATGTAATTTACGATGAGAAAAACAGTAGAAAAAGAAACAAATAATGAAGATAAGAATAGAGTGACTTAGTACATTATTATCTCTATTATAATTTTATTTTTTTATAATTTATAATTTTTTTGATTTAAATATATTTTTTTCTTAAATTTATATCTAATATATCTGTTATTTATCGTATATATTAATTTATTTTATTATATTTATTATTTAATTATTTGATAAATATATCTATATTTTAAAATTATTGTACATATTGTTTGAATTTAATCAATCTTTATATGTTTTATATATCTTTATATCGAATTATATATATGTTTGTATTTGTACAGAATGCACTTTACGAGGGCAACACCAGAAAAAGAAACGGACAATGAACTTAATACTTATTGGGTTGTGTTTGGTCATCACTTATTATAATTTATAAGTGGTTGGCTCTTAAAAAAAGTATATATTTGTTGCTTTTTTTTCCTCTTATAAATTTCAGTCACTTATGAGAGTGTTTAACTCTACTTATATATTACTTATAAGAGGAAGTTTGAAAAAAATATTTATTTATTAAATTTTTTTACTTATAAACTACAACCACTTATAAGGACTGCAACCAAACAGCCCCTATATAAACTTGCGGGCACATGGTCTTCAGCTGATTCTCCAAAAGTGAGGATTAGCTTTTTCAGATTTTGAATTTTTGTGACAGTGCAGCTGTATAGTTTTCGCACCTCTCAAGGCACTGTCAATTAAAAAAATAACATGGATACAGGGTTGGAGATAGGTTTGTAAATCAGGTACGGAGCCGAAGGCATATTTGAGTCGTCCAGTACTCCAGTTTAATTGAGTTTGAGTGTGAACTCAACTTTTATTGAGAGTGGATCGCATCGAATTTATTTGAATATGAGCTTAAATGTGGAGTCCTGTCTAGTCTTATGGAATTTGATTATATTTTGAATTTAAATAATTTATTAATATATATATATATATATATTATACTATATATGTATGTAATCGGTCTTTTTTGTATAGTTATAGATATAACTTTGTTATTCAATTTAATTAATATGTATTATTTTATTTTTATTATATTATATTTTTATTTTTTCTTAATTTTAATAAATATTATATTATTTTATTTTTTTAATTTTTTTATTTAATAAAAATAAATATTAAAGTATCTCATAAAATTAATAATATATTTATTAAAATTACATAACATTTTAATATATATATATATAAGTTAATTTATTTATTGACAAAATTAAATCTAATATATATTTTTTTTTAAAAAATTGTTATTGAAGCGTGTACATAAATATATAATTAGATTATTCATAAATATATACCTATATATAAAGAGACAAATAAAACATCTTTTGAATCTTTTGGTGTCAGTAATTTATTATTTTTTTAAATTATAAATAATAAATAAATATTAAAAAATTTAACATAATTTCTAATTGAGGTAATATCTGGGTACTTCGTTATATAATTTTTTACACTATTTTTGCACTTTGCTTTTTCTATTCAGGTTAGAATTTAATCTACACATCTTAAGATATAGTTTTTATCTCTGTTTTTCTATAAATTATTTCAAACATCTGGGAATTTATAAAATATAGATATCTCCATAATTTTCAAGTTTTCTTGAATTGTTTTCTTCAAATCTTCAAATAGAACTACAAATCTTCATGTAAGTTTCTCCTCTTCTTTATATGCACTTTTGTTTTTTTCTATTCATGTTAGAATTTAATATACACATCTTATAAGATTTAATTTTTATCTCTGTTTTTCTATAAATTATTTCAAATATTTGGGAATTTATGAAATAGAGAGATCTCCGTAATTTTTAAGTTTTTTTCGATTCTAGGATTTACAAGTTTTCTTCAATTCGTTTACTTCAAATCGTCAAATAGAATTGCAAATCTTCACGTAAGTTTGTCATCTTCTCTATATGCACGTTGCTTTTTGTATTAAAGTTAGAATTTAATCTACATATCTTATACGATATAATTTTTATTTTTGTTTTTCTATAAATTGTTTTAAACATCTAGAAATTTGTAAAATATAGAGTTCTCTACAATTTTCAAGTTTTGTTCGATTTCAAGATTTTAAAGTTTTTTTGAATTCGTTTTCTTCAAATCGTCAAATAGAACCGCAAATCTTCATGTAAGTTTGTCATCTTCTCTATATACACTTTCTTTTTCTATTCAAGTTAGAATTTAATCTACATATCTCCTCCTTTTTCTTAGTAATTGGTACTATGATTATAAATTTATAATCAGCATATCACGCCGGCATATTCCTCCTTTGCCGCTAGACATTATTTGCGAAAATTGAATTTTTTTGCTTAGTTTCTTTTTTGAGCATGGAAGCCCAAAATGGTTTATCTTTAATTTTAACAATTTTAAATTAACAACTTGGATGCGTCAAAAATCGTTAATTCATTGTAACCTCATCTAGCACTTGAAGTTGCTATTATTGTTGTTGTTGTTGTTGTTGTTGTTGTTATTGTTGTTTCGTAAACACTTAATTCTTTTTATTATTGGAAAATTTGAGAGTTCAACTTTATATTATATATATATTTTTAAATAGAATATTTTAAATTTATTATCACAGGAAGGAGGAATTTAAGACTTTAATATTATTCTTTATATAATTTATTTATATTATTTTTATTAAATTAATGTATATATAAATTAATTAAAAAATGTAAATGTAAATTTTATTTTTTAAGATTTATTACTAAATTGTGCATCGTACCGATAATTTGTTAGATCCTTGGTACGGTCGATTCGCGTATATTAATTAATTTTACTTAATAAATTTTATTAATAATATTTAAATTAATGAATTATATATACCTATTAGTATCAGGATTTACATACTAATTTAGGAACTATAACCATAATTAATTAGTAAATATCTAATATTATTAGGATTATGTTAACAACTTAAATGCTCTTATTTTTAGAATTTTAACCATAATTAGTATATACCTAATATTATTAGAATTTTATTTACAACTTTGAAGCCTTCCTAATTTAGGAATTACACAATTACATAATTAGAATTTAATCATATTTAATTACACAATTAGAATTTAGGTATAATTTATAATCATTTATTTAAATTGATAAATATTTACTTATATATATACTTATATATAAAGATACAAATAAAGAATATTATTATTATTATTATTATTATTATTATTATTATTATTATTATTATTATTATTATTATTATTATTATTATCATTGTTGTTGTTGTTGTCGTCGTCGTTGTTATTATTATTGTTATTGTTATTGTTATTGTTGTTGTTTAATAAACACTTAATTCTTTTTATCTTTGAAGAATTTGAGAGCTTAACATTATATTATATATATATATTTTAAATAAAAAATTTAAATTTATTATCACGGGAAGGAGAAATTCAAGAATTTAATTTTTTTTATATAACTTATTTTTATCATTTTTGAAAAATATAAATAATTTATTAAATTAATGTATATATAAATTAATTAAAAATAAAAAAATTATTTTATTTTTAAATATTTATTACTAAGTCGTGCATCGCACGGGTAATTTACTAGTTTTAATAAGTTGAATTTTTTCTTTGATCAAATTTGGTAATTTTAATAATTTTTTAAATACACTTCGACTCATTTATTTATCAGATAAACATGAATTAATTTTTCCCGACAGTGCTCACAACTCATTTATACCCATATTGGAGATGCTTTAGCATTGGTTACCTTTTTTTGTTTGTTTTGGTATTGGCTAGCTATATTCTTTTAAAAAACAGTAGTGCTAACCGTAGTCCGAGTGCAGCAGAGTATATTGGAGATGAGCAGGCAGTGGTTATTCAAATTTAAGGGGTTTATTTTTATTTTTAATGAGATATTGACATCTTATTCGGAGTGTGAAGTCAGTTTTTATAAATCGGACTAAATATTATTATTCTTTAAAAAAATTATTAATTTTTTATATTTATAATAATATAATGTCCTATTAATATAACACTTAAATTTAATTTATAAATCAGAATAAATATCATTTTAGTACTTATTTCAACTTATAAATAGAATTTTAATATTATACTGACAACCCAATATAAGAAATAGTTAAATATAATAGAGTAACAAGTATAAAGTAATTTTTATTTATCTAAATATAACTAATTAACGTTAAGAGCATATCTAATTGTATATCATATATGACTCTTTTAAATTTGTGACATCATTTAAAATTATCTTCTCCAACTAATGTTTTTTGTGGGAGAAATGAATGAGTAAGAGAATGGAATAAAAATTCTATATAATAAATAAGATGTGAAAAAGAACGATGGAGGAATCAAGAGTTAATAAAATAGAATAGTATAAAAAATTTATAATAAAATTAATGAACAAGAAAGAATGAGTCATTCATTTTAAAATTAGTGGGATTAGTTTAATCTAATAGAATGAAATGAATGAAGGAACAAAGATTATAAATAAATAATTACATCGTAATTCAAATTTCATTCCATTTCAAATATCATTCCTTTCCTTCTAGCCTGAAATTTTTATTTAGTTAAAATCTTAGAAAATTAACATTAATCAAGTTTATGATTCTTCTATCATTTTCTATCTATATCATTTCGTTTGCCATTTTCTTTACATCATCAGTCTCTCTTATTTAAAATTCTTCAATTTAATTTATTTACTTATTTTGTCACATAATTGTTTCTTACAATATTATTTCTTATAATAAATTAATTTTATTAAAAAATTACTCTTTATTCTCTATAATTTAATTAATTACCATTTTAAATAATTAATTAATTATTTCAACAAATATTTTTGAAGATCCTCCTAAGAAAACAAAATATTATAACCATGAAAATACAGTGAGATGCTCTAAAGTATTTTCTTATATATGATTTCTGTTATCAATTGAAGTCTAGTCGTACATGATTAGTGCTATCAAATACATTAACATAAATTTTGTGGAAAATATATGTAATTTTCTTTTAACTGCAGCTATTATTACAACAAGTTAATTAATAAATTATTATACATATAATAATTCAAAATTTATTTATCTGAAAGTTTCTGTGAATATGTCAGAGTTTTGTACATATAGATGAATTTTATTTCTTAAACTTATGTTAGATTAAAATAATTTTTCTTTTAAATTTAAGAAAATATTTTTACTATTATATAATATACTACTAAATATAAATACTTTTATAATAAATTATGTACTTTCTGTGTCAGATCTGTTAAAAGTAGCACAAAAGATATCTCAAAACAACATAATCAGATTTAGTACAAAACAGTCCGTATCGAGTCAGTATCGGCTCGGTATAAAACAGTTAGCTTCGGTTAATCGGTTGTAATATTCAGTTAGTTCAGATAACTATATATCGAATGTCTTTTATACTATTAAGAGTAAATTCCATTTCGGTGGCCAAGTTTGTCTCGGTTTACCGATATAGTGGCTCAGTTATTACAGTTTCAAATCGGTGGCCATTGTTTTGCTCCGTATTTTTAAAAGGTGGCTCCCGTCAAGTAGACGTTACGTAGCTCCGTTAGTTTAGTTAATTAGGCGCGCGTGCGTACACATTAGGTGTTTAAGGAAAAAAATATATAATTAAGTTAATTAAGTTTATTACCAAATAGAAAACATAAATCGTATATACTATAGTGCTTGCAAGATATTTTCATAACCATTGATATACAATCCTAGATCCACGACGATTTGGACTGCAATATCAAAGGGAGATCTTCACAATGGAATGAGTTATGAGAGAGCGTACAAGAATGTACAAATTTGGAAGTAAGGAAAATCCAGATGATTATGAAGGTATGTTAGGTTTTATATATATATTTGGGGGTTTCAAAGTAGTTGGAATCTTGAATGCTATTTTAAGCTTTTGGGTGGTCCCCTAGATCGTGTAAGAGCTTGAATTGTTTTGTATTTAACTGTTTACCTCAGATTTCACTTTCGATGCTTTATTCTTGTTGTGGTCCCGTACGTGTAAAGTAAAAAACTTGTATGTGCCTTTAGTCGTTGTCATATATTAAACGTGTGTTGTTGTCTCCCATGTGAAGAACAATGTGTTGGTTTTTATGCTTATAATATACCACTTAGGGTTTCCTGTGCATAAGTTTATAAATACTTAGAAATTGTTTGTATTTTGTGCAGCCTATGATGATTTATTCACCATTAAAATCTACCATGGAGGTGAATTTGATACTGGTATGACTAAGTACACAGGGGGGAATGTTGATTTTTTTGACTGTTGCGATGTGGATAAAATGAGTTTGATTGAAATAACTGCCATGATTGTGAGTTGCGTTGACGATAAAGCTTCTGCGTTTGATATTGTGGTACAAGAATCCAGTCGACAGTTTGGAACGTGGAATAAAACCGCTACTCACTGATTTTGATTGTGTGGAGATGACGAAAATGGTCCCCAACACATATATAGTGGAGGTGTTTGTGGTACTTGTGAAGCCTCTGATGGTGGAGAACCTGCCTATACACAACGTTGCCGCTACGGAGGTTCCTGTCATTGAAATTGAGGATGAAGGTTTAACGTTTACTGTTGAGGAGCTCTTTGAGATGGCCGAGAATGACAGGAGACTTGAGGATGAGATTAGGGAGGATTACAGGATTACTAAAACAGCTGCGGACATAGAGTACGAGAGAAGGAATAGAAAAGAAACTCAGTCAATGAAACGTCGGCAGAAAACCGTAGGGCAGAAACCTAAGCCTCCAGTTAAAAGTACAAGGCGGAAAGTTTTAGTTCAAGCAAATGACTTTGATCTTGTGGAGGAAGGAAGTTGGCACGACGACACATCCAATAAGGATGATTCCGACAATGATGCTGATTTTAACGAGTTCGTGCCTGAGAATGTTAATGTCTTCAAAGAGGGTGATGAGAGAGTACCAGAGACTGAACCAGAGACTGAACATGTGGCTGATCAAGGGGGGCAGAATGAGCCAGGTAGTGAGCCAGGTAGTGAGCCAGTTAGGGTGAGTGGGGATGTGAATACAAGTGAGAATGTTCGGGAGACTGAGAAAGGTGTTGCCACTGAAGAAGACAGGGGTAAACGCACTAAAAGATGCGAAGGATCCATCGACAACGACATCGGTGAATTTTCGGACAGTGATTACAGAGACAGCAGTGATGAAAGAATGGATGTGTCCAGTGATGATGAAGTGGACTGTTTATATCCTGAATTTAACGAGAAAGCCGACTTGGCAAATCCTACCTTTGAACTTGGAATGTTATTTTCTTCGGCAGCGATTCTCAGGCAAGCAGTGAGGACTCATGCTATTTTGGAACGGCGTCCAATTATCCGTCAACCAAACATGGGCTATAAAGTGCAGTTTTATTGCACAAAACCTTGCCTGTGGAAGATTTATGCGAGCAAGTGTCAACGGTCCGACACTTATCAGATTCGCAGGCTGTATAATAAACACACATGCCAGCCAACATTTCATCAACAACAGATATCGTCGGAATGGATCGCGTGGAGGTACGAAGAAGAAATTAGAATGAATGTTAACTGGGAAGCGGAGGCATTTCTGAGGAAAGTGGTGAATGACTTGAGGTGTGACGTGAATATGACTATGGCCAGGAGGGCTATGAAAATTGCATTGAAAGTCATAAAGGGAGACCATGCAGAACAATTTGGACAGATGTGGGATTACCTAAATGAGGTGAGGAAGACAATGCTGGGAACAACTGTTGCTTTGGAGTTGGAGGACAAAGAACCAGATGCAGAGGTGGGTCGATTTAAAAGATGCTACATTGCCTTGGGATCGGTACTTAGGGGTTTCAAGGGATATTACCGACCTATCATTGGCTTGGACGGGTGTCATCTCAAAGGACCATTTGAAGGTCAACTTCTGACAGCAGTTGGTGTCGATCCAAACGACGGAATGTATCCATTGGCTTGGGTCATCGTTGACGTCGAGAACGTCGAGAACACAGATAACTGGAGGTGGTTCTTGACACTGATAAAAAGGGATCTCAGCATTGAAAATACTGGCAACTGGACCTTCATCAGTGACAAACAAAAGGTATAAATTATGTTGGTTCAATGTTTACGCTTCTCCATCTCTTCAGTTCAGTAGTATTAGTTCTTTGATTTTGTAAGATAAAGTAGTATAGATAGTTAGTGCTTTATGCACTTTCCAAGTATGCTCAGATGACTTATGCTATACATATGCACTCTATTTGCACAAAACTGAATCATACTGTGATGCAAGAAAACTCCTGGATTACCAAAATACTGAATCATACTGTGATGCAAATTACATCTTTGTCGCTGCTTAGATAAAGGCTCCCTGCCTTTTTTGTTAGATAAATCACAGTTATTGAGATACTATTAAATTTTCTTATAATTTTCATTTCTTTTATGTCTGTTGGTAGGGGTTGATTGATGCGCTTGACGAACTGATAGGTCCTTAAAGATGGCTACTTAATCTATAAGGGGGGGGGGGTTGAATAGATTAACCACTAATTAAAAATTAATTAGTCCCTTTTTA
>JAUEJK010168349.1:0-10847 GCA_032274865.1 Eryngium alpinum
TGCGCCCGAGAGTCCCCGGTGGGACCACCCCCCACCGGTTTTTGCAGGTTTTCCGGTGATCATCCGAGGAACGAGGAGAGTCGCTTTGAAGCTTCCGGTTCATCATGTAATCATTAAATGATGTTATTTTGATACGTAACAACGAGTTTGAAGAAAACCCAACATTATTTACGAATATATGCTAAAAACGATTGTGCACCTGTAGACCATTAAATATACGGTAGAATATATTTCATAACTAACGGTTAATTTTTTATATTTTAATATATTTCTTTCATTTTTTATGATTTCTTGTATGGCAATTAATGAAAAAAATTTACTTTTCATTTCCCTTTGTTTATAATAAATTATTTGTATCTGGGCTCATTTAATAAAGAAAAAGAGTATTATAATTTGGGTTGGACATTTAAGTCCACAGTTTCTCTTAATTAACCAGAACATTCGGCCCAATGGCCTCTAACAACATCATATTGGTAATGGGATTCATAATAGCATTCACTAAATTAAATATCAAATTAGATAGTTTTCCCTCTTTGTTGTTATTGCCCTAACATACCTTCTTCATCAATCGACATGTTC
Source organism: Eryngium alpinum (assembly GCA_032274865.1). Lineage (NCBI taxonomy): Eukaryota > Viridiplantae > Streptophyta > Magnoliopsida > Apiales > Apiaceae > Eryngium > Eryngium alpinum. The sequence continues at coordinate 580 of JAUEJK010168349.1, forward strand.
CCATAAACATTTCTTCATACCAATAACGTAGACTCCGCTATCATGGCGGACTATTTCCATCACAGTTATCTCACTACCTTTTCTGATTTTTATCTATCACCTCGGTGTAAAATTATTATTCTCTATTTACCAAATATTTTATTTATATATCCTCATACTTATTACAATTAGTTTGTTAAAAAATAAATCTGTATGATTAGATAAAAATATACTTGCTTTCTATTAGTTATACAATTAATCTATCGTTAATGAGTTTGATGAAAATCCAACATTATTTAAGAATACTTTAAACATATCTGCTGAAAAAGGTTGTGCACCCGAACATCATGAAATATACGATAAAATATATTTTGTAACTAACGATTAACTTTGTATAAATTTAATATAATTTTTTCATTTTTGATGAACTCTTAAATGGCAATTCACGAAAACTTTTCACTTTTCATTTCCCTATGCGTACAAAATAAATTACTTGCATTTGGCGTATTTAATGAAGAACAAGAATTTTATAATTTGGGTTGGACTTGTCCACACTTTCTTTTAATTAACCTAAACATTCGACCCAGTGGCCTCTAACAAGATCATATGGGTAATGGGATTCATAATAGCATCCACTAAATTAAATATCAAATAAGATATTATTTCCCTCTTTGCTCTTAATACCCTAACATAGTTTCTTTGCTAATCGACATGTTCCCCTAAACATTTCTTCACACCAATAAAGTACACTCATTGATTGGAAAATAATAAATCCTCTATAATTGTCGAGTACTTCCATCACAGTTATCTATAGTATCATTCACTCTTTCTACCTATCACCTCGGGTAAAATTATTATTCTCTATTTATTAAATACTTTATTTATATATATTTCTACTTATTACAATACGGTTGTTACAAAATTAATCTGTATGATTTAGATATATATACTTAGTTTTAATTAATTATAAAATTAATCTATTATTAACGAGTTTGAAGAAAACCCAACATTATTTATGAATATATGCTAAAAACGATTGTGCACCTGTAGACCATTAAATATATGGTAGAATATATTTCATAACTAACGATTAATTATATATATTTTAATATATTTCTTTCATTTTTTATGATTTCTTGTATCGGAATTCATGGAAAAAGAATTATTTTTCATTTCCCTTCGTGTATAATAAATTATTTGTATTTGGGCTAATTTAATAAAGAAAAAAAAATTATAATTTGGGTTGAACTTTTGAGTCCACACTTTCTCTTAATTAACCAGAACATTCGGCCCAATTGTCTCTAAAAAAATCATATAGGTAATGGACTTCATAATAGCGTCCACTAAATTAAATATCAAATTAGATAGTTTTCCCTCTTTGTTGTTATTGCCCTGACAAAGCTTCTTTATCAATCGACATGTTCCCATAAACATTTTTTCACACCAATAAATTAGACTCCTCTATCATGGCGGACTATTTCCATCACAGTTATCTCACTATCTTTTCTGATTTTCATCTATCATCTTGGTGTAAAATTATTATCCTCTATTTACCAAATATTTTATTTTTATATGCTCATACTTATTACAATTAGTTTGTTACAAAATAAATCTGTATGATTAGATAAAAATATAATATAATATCTACCGTTAATGAGTTTGATGAAAATCCTACATTATTTAAGAATACTTTAAGAATATCTGCTGAAAAAGGTTGTGCACCCGAACATCATTAAATATACGCTAAAATATATTTTGTAACTAACGATTAATTTTGTATAAATTTAATATATTTTTTTCATTTTTGATGAACTCTTAAATGGCAATTCACGAAAACTTTTCACTTTTCATTTCCCTATGCGTACAAAATAAATTACTTGTATTTGGGCGTATTTAATAAAGAACAAGAATATTATAATTTGGGTTGGACTTGTCCACACTTTCTTTTAATTAACCAAAACATTCGACCCAGTGGCCTCTAACAAGATCATATGGGTAATGGGCTTCATAATAGCATCCACTAAATTAAATATCAAATAAGATATTCTTTCCCACTTTTCTCTTAATACCCCAACATAGCTTCTTTGTCAATCGACATATTCCCTAAACATTTCTCCACAGCAATAAAGTACGCTCATTGATTGGAAAATCATAAATCCTCTATAATTGTCGAGTACCTCCATCACAGTTTTCAAATATCTTTCACGCTTTCTACCTATCACCTCGGGTAAAATTATTATTCTTTGTTTATTAAATACTTTATTTATATATATTTCTACTTATTACAATCCGTTTGTTACGAAATTAATCCATATGATTTAGATACATATATACTTAGTTTTAATTAATTAAAAAATTAATCTATTATTAACGAGTTTTATGAATATATGCTAAAAAATATTGTGCACATGTAGATAATTAAATATAACTAACGGTTATTTTTTTATAATTTAATGTATTTCTTTCAAATTTTTTTGATTTCTTGTATGGCAATTCATGGGAAAAAAATTACTTTTCATTTCCCTTCATGTATAATAAATTATTCGTATTTGGGCTAATTTAATAAAGAAAAAGAATATTATGATTTGGGTTGAACTTTTGAGTCCACACTTTCTCTTAATTAACCAGAACATTCGGCCCAATGGTCTCTAACAAAATCATATAGGTAATGGATTTCATAATAGCATCCACTAAATTAAATATCATATTAGATAGTTTTCCCTCTTTGTTGTTATTGCCCTAACATAGCTACTTTATCAATCGACATGTTCCCATAAACGTTTCTTCACACCAATAAAGTAGACTCCTCTATCATGGCGGACTATTTCCATCACAGTTTTCTCACTATCTTTTCATATTTTTATCTATCTCCTCGGTGTAAAATTATTATTCTCTATTTACTAAATATTTAATTTATATATACCTGTACTTATTACAATTAGTTTGTTACAAAATAAATCGGTATGATTAGATAGAAATATAATTACTTTCTATTAGTTATAAAATTAATCTATCGTTAACGAGTCTGATGAAAATCCAACATTATTTAAGAATACTTTAAGAATATATGATGAAAAAGGTTGTGAACTAGAACATGATTAAATATACGATAAAATATATTTTGTAACTAACAATTAAATTTGTATAAATTTAATATGTTTTTTTCGTTTTTGATGAACTCTTATATGGCAATTCATGAAAACTTTTTACTTTTCATTTCCCTATGTGTATAATAAATTACTTGTATTTGGGCATATTTAATAAAGAACAAGAATATTATAATTTGGGTTGGACTTATCCACACTTTCTTTTAATTAACCAAAACATTCAACCCAATGGCCTCTAACAAAATCATATAGGTAATGGACTTCATAATAGCATCCACTAAATTAAATATTTCCCTCTTTGGTGTTATTGCCCTAACATAGCTTATTTATAAATCGGCATGTTCCCATAAACTTTTCTTCACACCAATAAAGTAGACACTTCTATCTTGTCGGACTATTTCCATCACAGTTATCTCACTACCTTTTCTGATTTTTATCTATCATCTCGGTGTAAAATTATTATTCTCTATTTACTAAAAAATTTATTTTTATATACTCGTACTTATTACAATCGGTTTGTTAGAAAATAAATCTGTATGACTAGATAAAAATATACTTTGTTTCTATTAGTTATAAAATTAATCTATGATGAAAATCCAACATTATTTAATAATACTTTAAAAATATACGCTGAAAAAGGTTGTGCACCCGAACATCATTAAATATACTATAAAATATACATTATAACTGACGATTAACTTTGTATAAATTTAATATATTTTTTGCGTTTTTGATGAACTCTTGTATTATAATTTGGGTTGGACTTGTCCACACTTTCTTTTAATTAACTAAAACATTCGACCCAGTGGCCTCTAACAAGATCATATCATATGGGTAACGGGATTCATAATAGCACCAACTAAATTAAATATCAAATTAGATATTTTTTTCCTCTTTGCTCTTATTGCCTCAACATAGCTTCTTTGTCAATGGACATGTTCCCCTAAAAGTTTTTTCACACCAATAAGGTACACTCTTGGATTGAAAAATCAAAATCCTCTATCATCATCGACTACTTCCATCACGATTTATCTCACTGCCTTTCAAGCTTTTTACCTATCACCTTGATATATAATTATTATTCTATTAATTAAAGAATATTTTATTCACACATATTCGAACTTATTACAATCAGTTTGTCACAAAACTAATTTGTATGATTTAGATAAAAATATTCTTACTTTCAATTAATTATAAAATTAATCTATTGTTAACGGTTTAATGAAAACCCAATATTATTTACGAATATTTTATGAATATATGCTAAAAAAGGTTGCGCACCCAAACAACATTAAATACACGTTAAAATAAATTTTATAACTAACGTTTAACTTTGTATAAATTTAATATGTTTATTTCATTTTTGTTGAACTCTTATATCGCAATTCATGAAAACTTTTTACTTTCTATTTCCCTATATGTATAATAAATTACTTGTATGTAGGCGTATCGAATAAAGAAAAAGAATAGTATAATTTGTGTTGGAATTTTGAGTCCAAACTTTCTTTTAATTAGCCAAAATATACGGCCCAATGGCCTCTAACAAGATTATATTGATTATGGGCTTCATAATAGCATTCACTAAATTAAATATCAAATTAATTATATTTTTCCTCTTTACTCTTATTGCCTTAACATGCTTTTTTGCCAATCACATGTTTTCCTGAACGTTTCTTCACACCAATAAAGTACACTCCTCGATTGAAAAATCATAAATCCTCTATCATCGCCCACTACATCCATCACAATTATCTCACTGTCTTTCACGCTTTCGACCCTATCATCTCAGTGTAAAACTATTATTCTCTATTTATTCAATATTTTATTTATATATATTTGCACTTATTATAATTAGTTTGTTACAAAACTAATTTGTATGATTTAAATAAAAATATACTTACTTTGTATTAATTATAAAATTAATATATTTTTAACGACTTTGATGCAAACACAGCATTATTTAAGATTTTCTTATGAATATATGCTTAAAAGGCTGTGCACCCAAAGATCATTAAATATACCTTAAAATATATTTTGTAGCTAACGGTTAATTTTGTTTAAGTTTAATATATATGTATATATATATATATAGATATAGATATAGATATAGAGATTTTCATTTTGGATGATCTCTTTTATGGCAATTCATGAAAAGTTTTACTTTTTATTTCCCTATGTGTATAATTAATTATTTAGATTTGGGCATCCACTAACTTAAATATTAAATATTAAATTAGATCATATAATATTCATAATAACATCCGCTAAATTAAATATTAAATATTAAATTAGATATTTTTTCCCTCTTTACCCCTATTGCCGTAACATAGCTTCTTTATCAATCCACATGTTCCCCTAAACATTTCTTTCACACCAATAAAGTACACAACTCGATTAGAAAATCATAAATTCTCTATCATTACCGACTACTTCCACCACCGTTATCTCACACTATACATATGACATTCTTTCTATTTATTGAGGATTTTATTTTTATATATTCGTATTTATTACAAAATTAATCCATACAATTTATATAAAAATATGCTTATTTTTGAATAATTATAAAATTAATTCATTTTTAAGGAGTTCGATGAAAATTCAATATTATTTTATGATTTTTTTATGAATATATGCTAAAAAATGTTGTGTGCCCGATGTAAATATACGATAAAATATATTTTATAACTAACCGTTAATTCTGTATAAATTTAATATATATATATTTCATTTTTTATGATCTCCTTTATGGTAATTCATGAAAACCTTTTAGTTTTGATTCCCCTATCTGTAGAATAAATTATTTGGATTTGGGCATATATATAATAAAGAAAAAGAATATTATAATTTGGGTTTGACGTTTGAGTCCACATATTCTTTTAATTAACCAAAAGATTCAGCCGACTGGCCTCTAACAAGATCATATACGTAATAATGGGCTTCAAAATAATATCCACTAAATTAAATATCAAATTAGATATTTTTTCCCTTTTTAGTCTTGTTGCTTCAACATAGCTTCTTTGTCAATCTATATGTTCACGTAAACGTTTGTTCACACCTATAAAGTACACTACTAGGTTAAAAAATTATAAATCCTAAATCATCGCCGACTACTTCTATCATAGTTTTTTCACTGCCTTTCACGTTTTCTACCTATTACCTTTGTATAAAATTATTATTCTCTATTTACTCTATATTTTATTTATATATATTTGTACTTATCACAATCATCAGTTGCTTACAAAATTAATCCGTATGATTTAGATAAAAATATAGTGACTTTCAATTAATTATAAAATTAATCTATTCTTAATGAGTTTGATGAAAACTCAACATTATTTGTGATTTTTTTTACTACATGCTAAAAAGGTTGTGCACCTAAAGATCATTAAATATACGATAAAATCAATTTTATAACTAACGGTTAATTTTGTATAAATTTAATATACTTATTTTATTTTTGATGATCTCTTATATGGAAATTCATGAATGGCAATTCATGAAGACTTTTTACTTTTTATTTCCTTATGTGTATAATAAATTATTTGGATTTGATCATGCATCATAAAGATAAAGAATATTGTAATTTGTGTTGGACTTTTTGAGTCCATTCTTTCTTTCAATTAACCAAAACATTCGGTCCAAAGGCCTGTAACAAGATTATTAAGATAATGGGTGTCATAATAGCATCCACTAAATTAAATATCAAATTAGATATTTTTTTCACTTCTTGTTGTTATTGCCCTAACATAATTTCCTTGTCAAATGACATGTTCCCCTAAATATTTCTTTTGACCAATAAAGTACACTCCTCCATTGGAAAATCATAAAACATCTATCATGGCCTACTACTTCTATCACAGTTATATCACTGCCTTCCACGCTTTCTACCTATCATCTTGGTGTAAAATTATTCTTTTCTATTTAATAAAGATTTTATTTTTATATATTTGTCCTTATTACAATCAGTTTGATAAAAATTAATTGTATAATTTAGATAAATATATACTTACTTTCAACTAATTATAAAATTAATTTATTTTTAAACATTATATATATTTTTTATGAATATATGCTAAAAGAGGTTGTGGACGTGAAGATCACTAAATATAGGATAAATATATTTTATAACTAATGCTTAATTTTGTATAAATTTAATGTATTTATTTCATTTTTGATGATTTCTTATATGGCAATTCATGAAAATTTCTACTTTTCATTTCCATATGTGTATAACAAATTATTTAGATCTGGGCGTATTTCATGAAAAAAAAGAATATTATAATATAGGTCGGCATTTGAGTCCATACTTTCTTTCAATTAACCAAAACATTCGGCCAATAGCCTCTAACAAGATCATATAGGTAATGGAATTCATAATAGCATCCACTAAATTAAATATCACATTAGATATTTTTTCCCTCTTCGCTCTTATTGCCCTAAATAGTTTCTTTGTCAATGATATGTTCCCCAAAACATTTGTTCACACCAATAAAGTACACTCCTCGATTGTAAAATCATAATCCTCTATGATCGCCGAGTAGTTCCATCACAGTCATCTCATTGCCTTTCACGCTTTCTACCTATCACCTCGGTGTAAAATTATTATTTTCTATTTTTAAAGACTTTATTTATATATTTGTACTTATTTCTATCAGTTTGTTACAAAATTAAATCGAAAATATACTTACGTTTAATTAATTATAAAATTAACCTTTTTTAACGAGTTTGAGGAAAACCAAGCATTATTTATAATAAATAACTTTTTATGAATATATGCTAAAAGTGGTTGTGCACCCGAAGAATATTAATTATACCATGAAATATATTTTATAACTAACAATCAATTTCGTATAAATTTAATATATTTGTTTCATTTTTTATGATCTCTTATATGGCAATTCATGAAAATCTTTACTTTTCATTTCCCTATATGTATAATAAATTATTTAGATTTGGGCGTATGTCATAAAGAAAAAAAATTACTCCTATAAGGCGTTTGACTCTTTGCATGCTTTCACCAGATATTAAAAATTATTATTTTTGAAGTAAAAAATAATAACTTTTAATATCCGGTCAGCGCACCTAAAGATAGGTGCAAAAAGGGCTTATAAAATATAACTGAGTAGTATAATTTAGGTTGGACTTTTAAGTCCACACATTCTTTTAATTAATCAAAACATCCGGCCCAATGGCCTCTAACAAGATTATATAGGTAATGGACTTCATATTAGCATCCACTAAATTAAATATCAAAGTTGAATATTTTCCCTCTTTGCTCTTATTGCCCTAACATAGATTCTTTGTCAATGGACAGGTTCCCTAAACATCTCTTCACACCAATAAAGTACACTACTTGATTGGAAAATCATAAATCTATTATTGCCGACTACTTCCATCACAGTTATCTCACTTGCCTTTCACGCTTTCTACCTATCACCTCGGTGTAAAATTATTATTCTATTTAAGGTATGTCTTCTAGTATCTTCTGTTTATGAAGTTTCATCTTGATGAGTATGTATGTTTACTTTTTGATTTTGTGTGTTAATTTGTAAAAGAAAATTAATGTAATTTACAATCGATTGAGGGATCTGTTATTTAATTGAAAGTAACAAAATAAGAGCAATTGATGGATTGTAGTTATTAGCGTAGTGGTTAATGTTTGCTTATCATGATGGTAATGATGATTAAGTTCTATTAGATGAGTATTCAGGTCTTTCAATGTGTAACTAGATTTACAAATCTATTTGAAGGAGTCCAGATTTTAATAATTATAACATAGCACATTTAATTATATATTAAGTCGGGTGGATTGTTGAATGAAGTTTGGTCACTTTCATCGAAATGTAGATTCCTCTCTTTTTGATAAAATATGGAGGATCTCAATGAAGCAGATTTTGGTCGGAACCTCAATTTTCTAGTCGCCACGGAGAAAAGAAAATTACCCAAGTCATGTCTAATTTTTTAGCGAGTTTTTTGTCATTATCTCACTGTCACGAGACCAAATCTCAACACGAATATTAGACTCACCTGACCAGATTTTGACACCCTTGAGCAGCGATACTGTTGCAAGATGTTCCTTGCACCTAGTGAATTCTCTGTAAGTCTTTTGTTTACATATACAACAATCGCTAGCATTATTTATACAAGCATACATAAAAATAGCCATTAAAAGGGGCAGTTACAACTGCGTAGTAGTTTTGTGACTTCTTTTCCATGTACAAGCTGCTCGCCTACATGCTGACTTTAACTTCTTGCTCAACTCCATGGTGTAATGTGTTCGCACATATGTTACTACCATGCATTATTAATTGTTCTATTATTTGCTAGCTTTTTCACTTTAGTTTTAAGGAAAAGAAATTCTAAAGTCGTTTTCAATATATTATTATTATTATTATTGTTATTATATTACTTTTCTAAATTCGGTGAAATTGGGTTGGTGATCTTTTTATACATTTCGAGATGTATGAAGTCAATTATACAAGCATAAAATCCGCGCAAAAGTACGGTCGGTTATATAATTTATAAATTTTATTATAAATATAATATTAAAAAAGTTTAATTTATAAATATTACTTCTTATTTAATTAAATTTATGATTTATTTTAAATATCAAATTCCTTAATACTTAATTATTAATTAAAAAGTAACGACGTCGCCGCCTTGGTTTTGCTTTAATAATAAGGTATAAAACATTACTTATTATCTAATTACAAATACTATTTAGTTTCAAAAATACTTTTTTATTTAATTAAGATTATGATGCTAATTTTTTATATATTAAAATTATTTTTTAAAATAATAAATATTTTATTTAATATATAATAAAAGATTAATAATAAAATAGAAGTAGGAGAGAGAAAGACTTTATATTTAAGTAGGATATTACTTTTTATTTAATTGAAATTATAAGAGAAAGACTTAATATTTAAGTAGAACATTACTTCTTAATATTTATTTTTAAATATCAAACTACTTAATACTTAACAAAATATTAAACATAAAATATAAGTAAGAGATAAAGACTTTATATTTAAGTAGGATATTACTTCTTATTTTATTAGAATTATGAGATAAAGACTTAATATTTAAGTAGAATATTATTTTCTTATTTAATTGAAATTATGATTTATTTTTAAATATCAAATTACTTAATATTTAATTATTAATTAAAAAGTGACG
>JAUEJK010168457.1:0-10067 GCA_032274865.1 Eryngium alpinum
TTCTAGCTATTCGGTCAAAACACCTAAAAATACGTGCTGAAGTCAACAACATCTTATAAAAAAGACCAGAGGTAGTAACAATTTCTTAAGATTTGCATTTTCACAGTTTATCAATAAGGGTTTATTTAATTTTGTGATTTTCTTTTGTAACAATATTATTTATTTATTTTAATTTGTATGCTCCTTTTGCACTTAAAGCTTATTAGAGGTACTATGAGAGATAGAATAAAGATTGAAGATATTTATATTGTAGAATAACTCATAGTTGTAATATGAATATAAATATCATAATAATTTATATTAATTACTAATTAGAAAGTTTATTAAAATATATAATAATAAAATATTAATTATTATATCATTATAATATTAATTTTTTTCTCTCAATAAAATCGGGGTAGGCTAACCTGAACTATACACGGGATCACGTTAAATCGGTCACATGAATTATCTTCTTTCATTGACTTTTGTCCATCACTAAGTCATGAGTCAATTTCTTATTTTGAAAATCTTTACGAATAACTTCCTTCCAAGTCTTCTATAGTCGTCCTTTCGCTCTTTTAAACATTCCTAAATCTAAAGTCTCTATGCGTCGAACGGGTGCGCTTATATGTCTACATCTCACATGTCCAAACCACTGCAAACGATGTTCTTGTATCTTTTCTTCTATAGGAGTTACTCCCACTTTAGTCATAATGTCCTCGATTCTAACTCTATCTTTTCTCGTATGGCCACACATCGATCGAAGCATGCGAATCTCTGTTACACTCACTTTGTCAATATGACTTCTCTTTAGAGCCCAATATTTCATCCCATAAAGTAGTATTGGCCTAATATCAGTTCTATAGAACTTTGATTTGAGCTTTTACGGCATGTTTCAATCACATAGAACTCCAGTAGCACTTCTCCATTTCAACCACCCTGCCTGAATTCTACGGTTGACCTCACAATTTATCTCTCTATCTTTTGCAGAATCGATCCGTGGTATCCAAATTAACTACTCACTGGCAGAGCCGTCCCTGAGCTAGGGCTACCAGGGCAGTCATCCAGGGCCTATGATGAAGGGGACCCAAGATTTTAAAATCCTTGTAATAGTAATAGTACATAGTTATTATTATAAAGTCAGTGATTTGCATATATATTTTATTTTTATAATTAATAAAATTATTCTTTTATTATTAGGGACTTATTTTTTGAATTCGCTAGAGTCCCTTAATATATTATGAACGGTCATGCTCACTGGAACCTCCTGTCCATCCAATGTGGCAGTACTAGAGTCACGAGTCCTATCCGGATTGAGTTTGCATTCCATATACTCTGTCTTCGATCGTTATAATCGAAAACTTTTATCTTCAAGGGTTTGTCTCCACAACTCTAATTTGGCATTAACTCTTACTTTTGTCTAATCTATTAGGAAAATAACGTATGCAAATAACATCGTACAAGGTACCTCGTCTTGAATGTGTCTAGTTACATCATCCATTACTATGGCGAACAAGAATGGACTCAAGGCAGACCCTTGATGCAACCCAATAGTGATTGTGAATTCACTAGTCAGACCACCACAAGTTCTTACCTTTGCTGACATTCCATCATACACATCCTTAATGATGTTAATATATTTTACGGGGACACATTTCTTACCTAGGGTCCGCCATAAAACTTCTCTAGGCACTTAATCATAGGCTTTCTCTAGATCAATGAAAACCATATGCAAATCTATAAGCCTCTCTCTATAGCGCTCCATAAGTTGACGGAGTATATGGATAGCCTCCGTCGTGACCTCCCTAACATTAAACCAAATGCACCAACTTCCTCAATCAATGCTCTACTACCCTTTCTCAAAGTTTCATTGTATGCCCCATGAGTTTGATTCCACGATAATTGTAACAACTCTAAATATCGCATTTATTCTTCTATAGAGGCAGTAATGTATTATTCCTCCATTCATCTGGTATCTTATTAATCTTCCAAATTTTGTTAAAGAGATATGTTAGCCATCACACACCTATTTCCCCTAAGTATTTCTATACTTTAATAGGAATTTCATCTGGTTCGATCGCTTTCTTCTTCTTCATTCTCTTTAAAGTCTCTCTAACTTTGGACTCATTAATATTACGCATGAAATTCATATTCATCTCATGATCTTGAATATTAAGTTCACCCAATTCTTGACCAACACCATAGTGAACAATTTGTCAAAATAATCCATCCACTCGCCTTAATATCTTCATCACGAACTAACACTTGTTGACCCTCATCCTTAATACACTTTACTACACTAAGGTCCCTCGTTTTTCTCTCCCTTACCTGAGCAACTTTATAGATATCCTTCCCCGCCTATTTTGTATCCCACTTCTTGGTACACTTTATCTCGTGCTTATCGAACAACTTTCTTTGCATCCCCTTTTGCATTATTATATTTTTCAAAACTTGATGCATTATTTTTCTTCTTTAGATCTCTATAAGCATTTCGTTTGACTCTAATAGCCTCTTTCACATCCTCATTCCACCAAGATGTGTCTTTACCTGGTACTGTACCCCCTTCGAAACACCTACAAGATCTTTCACTACTTTCTTGATGCATTTTGTCATCTTACTCCAAGTCGTATTTGGATCATCTTTCCGGACCCAATCTACTTCTTTAACTACTTGATCGACAAAAGCTCATTGATATCAATGTAATCGCCACAACTTAATCATATGATCTGTAAAACGCTTAGTCCTTACACTTCCTCTTCTAAACCGAACATCCAAAACTAAGATTCTATGTTGTATAACAGCACTTTTCCCCGGTATTACCTTACTGTCTAGACAACTACTTCTATCAACCCGCCTAGTTGAGAAAAAATCTATTTTACTCGCATTTAACCCACTCCTAAAGGTAACTAGATGGGATGCTCTTTTCCTAAACCATGTGTTAGCTAGGACTAAGTCAAAAGAAACTGCAAAATCTAAAATTGAGGTACTTGCCATATTCCTATCCCCGTAACCGAAACCTCCATGGATACTCTCATACTCCTCCTTCCTAGAACGTACATGTCCATTGAAATCGCCTCCAACAAATAGCTTCTCTATCTGAGGTATCCCTTGCGAAACCTCTTCTAAGTCCTCCCAAAACTCGCATTTACTTGTCTCATCTAACCGTATTTGGGGTTCATAAGCACTAACTATGTTAATAATATCTTTTCCTAAAATAAGTTTAACTAGCAAAATTCTATCCCCCTTTCTTTACTTCAACCACGTCCTCCAATAACTTTTTCTCAATAATAACACCTACCTCATTTCTATTTTTCTGATTTCCTGTATACCAAAACTTGTAACCCCATGGTTCAATAACTTTGACTTTCTCCTTAACCCACTTAGTCTCTTGCACGCTAATATACTAATTCTTCTCCTACACATGACTTCTACTACCTCTGATAATCTACCTGTAAGAGAACCTACATTTCAATAAGCTAAACGAATCTTATACTCTTGACACTCTAGTTTCTTCCTACTAAACCCTTACTCATTTGACACTACATCCGGGTGTCGGTGTAGTGCGTTGCTTCTGGGCAACGACCTAGCCGCCCTTGCATATTTTTCACTACACCCGAAATTTGATGTAGTGCGTCGCTGTGAAGAGAATGCCCTAACAGAATTTGTAATATGACTCATGTCATAAAAGATATAACATGATTTTACGCTGTTTATCATAAATCTACTACAACCCTCATTCTTTACCCTAACTTATAATGTTAATTATTATATATAAATTAAAAATTAAAATATAAAAGATTTATTTAAAAATATAAAATAGGTCAGTATTCACGTGTAACCACATGACATATACGTACACATACAAATTAATCACGTGATCTATTATTTTCTTTCTCCCCTTTATTTCACCTTCAAGTCTAAATTTATTTTACCTATGATTATTTTATAGTACTTTGCATTATTTGTATAATATATATTTTGTTACTTTATACATAGTGTGTGTGTATATAATCTGCCTGCATTGTACAAAAATAATAGAATAATAGTTATACTAGAATAAGCTAAAGTAGGAAAAATTAATAGAATATTTTATAACATATATTAATAATAAAATCTAAAGTAAATAAAATTGATATTTTTTGTTAATAAATACTTCACAATTGACAGGAAAAAGTCACAGTCTCAACTCTCACATTAGCGCCTACTGCCACCCAGACAGACACAAGGTAGGTACATTGTTTCTTCTCACACCTCAAATTTTTTTTTAATTTTTAAATTCACATTATTTTTCATTTTCCCTGTTAATGCTCTACATATTTGAACATCGGATTTATTTTATTATAATAACTTTTGTGATTTGTTTTTATAATATATTATTTGTGATTTGAATTAAAACACATTAAAGTTGAATTGCTTAAATCATTTTGTTCCCAAACATTTAGGGTCCACATCAAAGTGCACTTTTCTGGAGTAAAGCCAAGGTTAGTTGTTCTTTTATCTTCCATTTTGATAAAATCTTAGTTTTTATATTTTATTTTGGGGTTGTGTTATAATATTTTATTTTATTGTAATACTTTATATTATATATACAATTATTATTTTATACTGTAATATATTTATAACTTCAGATATTAATTATTTGTATTAAAAACCATATTAAAACAATAATTCTAATAAATAAGCTAAACCGGGTAAAAGTAAATAGAACATTTTATAATAATAAATATTAATATTTAAATAAAAAGATTTTTTTTTCATTTTTGCTAACAAATACCTAACAGTACTTCGTTCAATAGAAGTCACAGTCTCAGCGGCGCAGTCTAATACTCTCTAGCAATCCAGTTTCCAGACAAAAGGTACCTCAATTTTGTTTCATTTTTGTAATTCGCATTATTTTTTTCATTTCCCCTGTTAGTCCTCTGGATATCTGATCATCCAATTTGTTTTATTATTTATTTTTCTAAAAAAATGAAAATTAGATTTTTGATTATATCTAACACTCGGTCACATTTTCCTCCACAATTTTAGGGTCCAAAATCAAAATGAACTTCTCAGATTCTGGAGTAAATCCAAGGTTAGATATTCTTTTATCTTCTGTCTTGATAAGATCTTACTTTCTTATATTTTATTTTGAGATTTGTGTTACAATAATTCGTAAAGATTTGTGTTACAATAATTCGTAAAGATTTGAATTTTCATAGCTGGTCAATAAGATTTTGTTTAATTTTATGGTTATCTTTGTAACAATATTATTTATTTATTTGTTTTAATTTATATGTTCATTAGCCACACTTATAACAGATACTATAAGAGAGAGAATAAAAATTTACATAAAACTTTTTATTTTATTATTTATAATTTAACTTATAATTATAAAACAGTGTCATTGTCTGTTATACATTTATTCAGATAATTTTAGTTTTGTTGCAGTACTATGTGGGAAGGTGGGCACTGGGATAGCCGTGATGATCCATTCTACAAAATTATGAATATATTAGATTTCCCAATGGAGAGTGTAGAAGGGGATAACTCTCTTGATTTGGGGAATCGGAATGCTCAACTTGAGAGCCTTGCACCTGTGATTTCACAAAATCTGCCCGAAGTTTACTCAGTTTTTAATAAAGAAAAAATGTCTAATGACTCTGACTCTCACCAGGTAAATTAATTTTTTTAATTATTTATTCTTCATATATTAATTTTTTTTCTTTTTCTCATAGACAAGTTATTATTATAAATTGATTAGATTAGCCAACGGTTTAAATACATTCAAATAATTTATACGTATGCTTACATACGCACGTATAGGAGATTTAATGGACATATCTATAAGTTAAAATTTTAAATTTATGTATTATTGAGTTCATTTTCACTATCTTTTGGCATTAACACATAGTTTGTATAATTTTGACACTGAATTTTATGGTTTAAAAATTGTATCATGAAATATGGAAGGCAAACTTAAGAAGGTGGTATTTGATAATTCAAACGTTATAGATTCTAATTTGTTCAGTTATGACTATATAACATTAATATTAATGGTTTTAATTTCGTCATTTAGTTTTGTTATAAATTATTTTAGTTAATAACTTTATTTTTCGTTTAATAGTTTAAAATTGTAAAATTTAAAATGAATTGTATGATTGGTTATGTTTTGAATATTATTGGATTAAAAAATTGTTTGATATTTCTAAGTAATTTGAAATGTTATTTTGTTTATATTTTGAAGGTACCTTTCAATATAGAAGAAGGACCACAAGATCCTAATTTACTAGTTGATTATAAAGATCACGTGGCTCATGATTTGTGGAACGGAATTGATCGTGAAAATCTGACTACCATTTGTCATACAAATAACATAATGGAATGGATATTGCTTCCAGAACAGAAAGAGCTACTAAAGTTTTGGGGATTCGGGGTGTTTGCTAATCAAGCTGCAGTTATTCATACCAACGCCGCTTTAGTGAGTGCTGTTGTAGAACGATGGAGGTGGGAGACGAATACATTTCACTTTACTTGTGGTGAAATGACGGTGACACTGGAAGATGTTTCATTCATTCTACATCTTCCCATCTTAGGACGCGCAGTTACTGGTGTTAAGATAGACGGACCTAAGAATTATTGGATTCAGAATTGGTTTGGACCACTAAATGACGAAGATATAAGATATGGTTATCGAAAGGGAGGTGGAGGAATTAAACTTAAATGGCTCCGTGAAAAGTATCGCAAAGTTCCCGATAACGATCACTCGGATGAGACGATATTGATACACACGAAAGCATATGTTCTTTATTTAATAGGGGCTGTTTTATTCCCAGATAAGAGTGGTGATGCAGTCCATTCGCGATACATGAAGTTCTTGATGCAAAAGAATAAGATTAGTAAATATGCATGGGGTGCGGCGGTGCTTGCTTATTTATATCGGGGTTTATGTGAAGCGGCTAAAAGAAAGAGTAAAAATATTGTTGGTACGTTTTTAAATATTTATTTTATTTTAGTAGAACTTATAAATTATTAAATTTTAACATTTGTTATATTGTGCATTACTTCATTAACTGAGTACTAAAATAAGTAATTTGATGTAGGTTGCCTCCCGTTGTTGCTAGTGTGGTTGTATGAGAGGATACCGGTCGGACGTCCTATTCCTGCATCATATATGGAGACAACCTTTCCTCGGGCAGCTGCGTGGGCTTATAATTCAAGTCAGATGCAAGGTTCTCGTTATAAAAGACAAAAAGGACCGCATGACAACTTATTGTTCTACCGTAAAGAATTGGATGCAATGCCAGAAAATATTGTAAATTGGCGTCCATATAGATATTGGGATTATGTGATGGACGGTGATGATTTTACAGATTGGGAGTTAATAGAGGCGAGGATGGCGGCATGTTGTATGGTCCCTTTGATACATTTTGAGGAGATTGAGTTTCATTTGCCTGATAGAGTGACGAGACAATTTGCCGATGTACGTCACATTCGAAAGAGTCCAATAGATATGAAGGTAATACGATCCGCAAGAGGAGGCAGATTTACAAAAGTGAACCACAAATGGAAATGGTCCTCATTTATCTTGACATGGAAAGCATTTTCAGAAGCACTTATGAATTTTGTTGTGGACGATGAGAATTCAACTGTCTCTCATGAAGAGTACATGACTTGGTATAGACGTGTGTCAAAAATGAAGATTCATCGGCCGAAAAAAGTAAGAACTATAGACTATCAGCCTCGTTTGTTGTTCAACAATGATAAAGCTATAAAAGTGGTAAAAAAAATAATGTTTCTATACAAATATATTAATATCATATTTGTAGTTAATATAAGGTGAAAGATGATGTTTGTTATAATTTAATTGTAGATGGACAAGGCTATTGCGATATTTGAGACATTGGATAAAGAAGACGTACCATCTATCTTTTATGAGGTTCTTCCTGAGTTCTTAATGGCATACGACGAGGTAATGATCGAGTTGAGGGGCTCGAGCCACAAAAGGTATAATTTTTCTAAAATTGAAGGTATTGATGGAAGTAGAGTTGGAGTGGTAGATGATGTGTTTGACATGACGCAAGGTCATCCAGAATGTGGGCCAAGTCAAGTCCATGATGACAGTCATGTTGAACAAAAAATGCTTGTGGATAATAGACGATCAGAGAAATTACATGCATGTAGAGCTGTTGATACCTGTAGAAGTTCATTTACAAAGGTTTTAAATGAGAAAAAACGAAAATTCTTTGACAACCATTAGTTTGGAAATGAGAGTACAAGTCAATATTGTTTTCCGTGTGTTCATCCTAAAGGATTGTACTCATTGTCAAGGAGTGTGACTTATGGTTTGAAACCTAATATGTGGATTGATGGTCAACTGATAGATGCATATATTATGCTTTTAAGGGATAGGGAAGAGAAGATGGCAAAGGAGAGAAAAGCGTTGCTTCCTTGTTTCTATTTTTTACCAACGTATTACGTGAGTGTTGCAGCGCACCATATCTATGCAGAGGATAGACAGGCATTAACAGCTCGAAAGAGGATGTTTGGAGGTTATATCGATGTTGGCATTGGAAAACCTTTAAAAGATGCAGATTATATCTTCATGCCCGCACATGTTAACGGAAATCATTGGGTATTATTTATTTTCTACATTACTCAGTGGAACTTCATGTTGATTGACTCCTTGCACGATGACATACCACGAGGCAAGCTGCGGGGTGATTACATTATTGCATTTCTCGTAATGGTTAGTGATAATATGTATTAATTTTTATACAATTGTCAATTATTGTATTGTTTAATTATAATATTCATATGTATATGTTGTTAATAATTGTAGGAAAAAGTTATTCCAGAAATGATAAGGGTCGTTGCCCCACATCGTTGTCAACGATATACACCGGATGCACATATACTAGAAAAACGACCAATGCAGAGGAATGAAGATGATTGTGGCATTTTTGTGATGAAGTACATGGACGCGATGTGTTATGGCATGAACTTGAAAGAGACAAAATGGAGCGATGATGAAGTGGTGAATTTTCGGTATGGAATCGCCCATGAGTTAATGTGTGGAAAGGCACATAACATACCAAAAAAAATAATTGAGACTCGTTTCGATTCAATAGTGTAATAACATATTATATTTTAACGTAATGTATTATGTTTTAACTTTAGATTTTGAAGTGTAATGCGTATCTGGAATATTTGTTATGAGATTGTAGTTGACCATAATATTTAATTTTAATATCACTGTCTTGTTGAAGTTTATGGAAGAGTTGAATATTATTTCCATATTAGATTTATTTAGTATGAATTAGGGAAAATAGATTTTTTTTTGTCACTCAACTCTTGGGCTTGTTAGAATTTTATTATTCAACTTTCAATTGTTTTATTTTTGCCACTAACGTTACCTTTTTGTTAGAAATTGATTACTCCGTTAGTTTTTTTTCTTAGATTTCGTTAAGTATGAGCTAATATGGCCTTTTTAATATGATTATGTTGTAAACTTAATTTTAATTAATTTTACTAACTAAGTGTTTGAAATTCAAATATCTGAAATTTAATTTAAGACATATAAGTCAAAAACATCTTTTCCAATTAGGATCGATTAAAGACTCGAAAGTCAAACTCGATCAACGTCAATGTTTTTAATCGGAATCGATAAAATAATTTTAAAATGACTAATGACTCGTAGTCGAATTGAAAAGTCGAAATGTCGAGATACACCCACTAGTTCACAATCATAATTGATTTATTGTGTATATTTATTATACCTACAGTATGTGCAAAAACTATTTTATCAGACCAAAGGTATATCATCAATTTTGAACCCGAACCAATCTTATTCAAAAATAAAATACGGGCACTTCCGAATCTACAAAATATTTTGGTTCTCATAAATTGGTAAGGCTGGTAAAAAAAATAGTAGGAATCTTTTCAAAAGCCTTACTTTTCCATGAAAACACTTTTATACATATTCCCTTTGTATATAATATTCCATGAAAAGTACTCACCAAACAACATATTCCTTACAAGTTACTTTTCATAAAGTTTGATTTCACAAATATTCTAATTTATGGAATTATTCTCCTCCACCAAAA
>JAUEJK010168567.1:0-10846 GCA_032274865.1 Eryngium alpinum
AGTCTATAATTTTAATTATATTATAAATTTTATTATATAATTTTTAGTGTGCATAGCACGGGTAAAATCCTAGTATTTTCACAAATATTGTGATAAACTTCTGTGTATCATTGCATTTTATGTTATGTGATTGTCTTTATTGTTTCTGCTTGATGAGTTTCTCATCTTGAAAGAATTTTCAAAAAAAATTTAAAATTAAAAAAGCTGTGAGATTGTATTCAACCTCCCTTCTACAATCTCAGAAGACATTATTTCATTCTTAACATATATGTATATCTTATATTAGAAAACAATATTTAAATATAAAATATTATAATATAAACGAAAAAAATATAGAGAAAACTTTACACCTAGGTGTTCGATTTATAAATGAATAAATTTAGTTCAATAAAAATTCAATTTATAATTAATTTTAATTAATTATAAGGAACTGAATTCAGTTCAATTCGTTTACGAGCTTCATCACGGTTAATTTACGACCTTAATTACATCGATTATATTTGCCATCATACGACGCCGTTATAGTTGTTATTTACTGGGACGGACTATATAAAATGGATATGCCGTCTTCTTCTTGTCTAATTAAATGTAAAAACAAGTCACTGTAATACACACAGCTAGGGCTTCAGTAATATTAATATACAGCAATTCCAAACAAATCAGGAGTGTGTGATTGACTCCATTAAAAATGAGTAGCAGCACTGAAGGTCCAAAGCTTTTCACCAACAAGCCTAAAAAAGGTATATATTGCACACATCGCCATCACTATTTTCTATCTTTATCTACTTATAATGTATCATATTCGTTTCTTCGTCACTATGATTTACTGATTACTCTTCAAATCCTTTTCTGCCTTTTTACTATTCTGTAAATTAATTATTGTGGTTATGGATTTTTTATTTTTTTCTCTGCGTGTATAATTAATTGTTGCAGCACAGTTAAAACAAGTTCAGAGATCAAATCCACCATCAATGGCTACCTCAGCTTCCAAGGTTCCTCCGATCACTCCCCAGCCACCGCCTCCGTCTGCCCCCAAGGAATCGTTTGCTCGTCGTTACAGATTCCTTTGGCCTCTTTTGTTGACTGTCAATCTTGCTGTTGGAGGTCTCTTTCTATCTCTCTTACTTCTTTTTAATCTGTATGACTATATGTGTGTTTTTAGATGAGTTGTTTTTTAGTCTGTTAATCTATTTATGTGTTCCTGCTTGTATGGGCTTTCTGCTGGCTCTGCAAAGACACAGATCTGTTTATGCTTTCTTGTTTTTTACTTTAGAGACAAATGTGAATTTCATTCGATTCCTTCGGTATCTTCTTGTAGCTTTATTAGCTTTCAACTTCTATGGAACCCTCTCTTTGGGGTACAGTACTCTTTGTTTGCCTTCAAGACACTGTCATGTAGAATCCTGTTCTGGTTGTCAAGGGGAATGTGAAATCGCTTTTGTGTATTGATGCAACGTTAATTAATGTAGATTGTAATATCGCCCTTCCAGTGAAGTTGAAGGTCTGCAGAAGTTTGACATATTTTGTGTTTTGGTGTGTTGCTATTGTAGTTTACTTATGTTGGAGGTTAGACATATTCCACATTCTGGCTGTCTTCTTTACTGGTCTTTTGTTCAAAAGACATGGGATTGACCCCACACGTAGAAATTTGCATATTGTTGATGATGCAAATACGGTTAAGCTTGTCAGCATAATTGATGAAATTGATTAAATATGCACTTCACTGTAGACTGTAATCCAGCGCCATAACATACAAAACTTTGGAAAAAGAAGGGCAAGCAAGAAATTAAACGGTCTTCTTTTTCTGAATCACGGATGTTATGGATTAACTTTACGAACCATGTTAAGGTTGCACTTTCAACTTAGTTGGATATGTTAATTTTGGAGATAGCATAAAAGATTATGCCATAACATGTTCATGGTAACCGAAAGTTCTGCATTCTATGCATTGCATGAAAAGTTCAGTACCAACCCAAGGCTTCTCGAGGCCATAATATAATTTTTGAATGGGGGCTCTTTTAAAAAAACTATAAAAATAATAATAAATCGCACGGAAATAAAAGTAAACTGAGAGATGCATAATGATGTTACAGAATATATGTTGAAAATAGAAACATATAGGATACAGCCACTAGTTTGCAGAGATTAAGAAACTAGGATACTATAACAAAAGCGAAAGAGTTCTGTAACGAATTAGTAATTATGATTATGAATAAAGATGTAAGGACTTCTTTTACGAGGACATGAGAAAATAGGATGTTAACTAATACATTTAAAAATATTTAAGTGTTTAATGATATGTATATATATTAATATGAGGCCTAGGCAATTGTCATCAGCCTAAGCGTTGATGTGCCTCTGCCTATACTAATCCAAAGCTGCCCTAAGCTAATTTTAAAAAAGGAGGGTCTCTCACAAAACTATAAAAATAATAATATATCAGAAAATTTAAAATAAATAAATTTAGAGATGCACAATGATACTTTAAATTTAATTTAAAATATAGTAAAGTTTGATGTTACAGAAAAGGGAAATGTTATTTAAGAGTTGTATTTAATTTCCAGAGCCAAGTTCTTAATGAAAAGTCTGCAATCCCTTACAATAGAACTACAGTACATTTATGTTGCCACCAAAACCAAAAGCAGCTCCACTAGAGTGAGTTTTGTTGCCTGAGGAGAAGGAATGGTATATATATATATATGCACACACACACACGGCATTGGAAATCTTATGGCTACTGCTGTACAGCTTATCAGACAAATATTAAAAGAAGTGAATGCTCAGTCTGTTTTTCTCTCATGGTCCACTACTCCATCAAATTTTGACCAAGTCTTGTTTTAGGTTGTGACTTGACTCCGGATTTTCCTGACCCCCGTTATGATGGCGGCGGGCTACGGTGAAAATGTTCTTCACTTTCCTAACAGTGACCCCTCTACAGAGTTTTCTGATTTTGGGAACGGAATCTACTGGTGAGTTTGATTTGGATGAGTATACTGCCAGCTTAACGGGCGGCGGCGATTCAATTGTAAACTCTAATCTCCACTCTAAGTGTCGCACATGGGAGCCATCTCTAATGTTCTACTCTACGTTGCTGATCTATTTCCTAATGACTCAAATCGACGGATTTCCACCACCAGATCTCAAATCTATCAACTCTTTCCCGTAAAACTAATAAGGGTAGCTCTGTCCTTTTATTCAGAATTGTCCTGGAACCTAAAACTTAGCTCTGGAAATAACATTTACCTACAAAAGTTTTATTGAAGATAGAAAAATAGAGGACACAATCACTAGTTTGCGGAGATGAAAAATTAAAGATATAGTAGGAGAGGGAATACGTAATCGAAAGCAGTGGCGGATGTAGCAAGGAGCAAGAGGGGTCACAGGACCCCCCTTGATTTCCTATAAGTAGATTTTAGTAGTACTTTTGTTTCAGTTTTTGGTGCAGTGGTAAAACTTGCTGTTTGATGGCGCCTGCCCCAGGTTCGAGTCTCTAGGCACCTAGTATTTCCAGTCTTGTTTTGCACAACTAATGAATTCATGTTTCTTTTGGCTGAATTGTTAACTGCATTGGGCTAGTGGAATGAGTTTTTAGCTAGCTAATCATGAGACTGAGGGCCTGTTTGGTTAGACTGATAATCAGCTTATAAGTCAGAATAATGATGAGAATAAACACCCGCTGAGTCTCGACGCTTGGCTTACTTCTTTTAAGGATCTCTCTTATTGGTCGGGCTAGGTCCGCCACTGACGGAAAGAGTTTTATAATGAATTAGTAAGTACTATAATGAATAAAGAAGATCGAAGGTCATATTTTTGCATAGAAAGTTTACAGAATTTCTTTACAAAAAATAAAATTAATTGTTTAATATGAGACCCTAATATAGGTGGAGGCCCTAGGCGTACAGCAAACCCTAATTTATACTTTGAGCTATGAGATGAGAGACCTAGGAGTAGATGATTTTGTTAGTTAAGTCACTGGTGAAATTCTAAGAATAAAGGAATGAAACAATAATTAGTGAAAGATAAAATGAAAAAAATTGGATTATTTGTAGAGGTGATTTATGTCCAGGTTCTCGCACCTAAACTTTATTAGATCCAAATTATATGCATATATATATATATAATTAATTAATTATATTCCACCCTTTGATTATGTGAGGCACGTTGTAACAACCGCTTTGCCCCTCACTATATCCTTACACGCTTGTGAGCTCGGATTGTATATGATGATATTTCTCCCTCGTACTAGTTTGCAAAAATAACGTAGATAATGACTAGTTTTTAGTTATTCTTTGTTAATTTAAACCTATGAGGTTTTAGATATTTTAAAAAGGTACTTCATAACAGTTGAGATGATATGTAGTATATATAATATTATTTAAATTGCTACAAAGTACTTTTCTGAAACATTTTAAAAATCATTGTTTGAAATTAAAAAAAAATAGTAATTAGTCAATTATCAACGCCATTTTTGCAATCACAGAGCAATATCATCATGTAGATGTAGACGATCCTTTGCTCCAGACCTGTAAGGTAACGAAGAGGAGAAAAACGGTTAGTAGAATGTGCCTTCACATAATCTTAGGGTGGAGAATATATATGTACATCTGTGCGTAATTTGTATTTCATAAAATTTAGGTGCTAGCAACTCAGAATAATTCTCTGTAAAAAGACCAATTTTACATTTTGTTGCACTGTCCATTGTTTTATTCTTCTTTTCTTAGAATTTCTCCAGCAGCTTCGCTTACATCGTCTCCTTCTCTGTCTTTCATTTCTTCACTCTAATAGTCTAATGTATAAATCAGGGTCGGCTCTGTGCCTAGGCTAATTAGGCAATCGCCTTGGGCATATTAGCCATTAGGACTGCATATATATGTACGTGTGCATGTTTGTATGATATTTATTTAACTATTAAATTTTAAAAGAAATATTAATTAACTTTTTGTTTTCTTATCTCCTCATAAAAAAGTAACTTAGATATTTTTATTCATTATAATAATTACTAATTCATTATATAACTCTTTTTATCTCATATCCCTTATTCCCTTTTCTTACTGTATCATTGATTCGACATCTCTGCAAACTATTGACTGTGTCCTTTATTTTTCTATTTTAAACAACTTTTTGTCACATCAAACCATCTCAAATTTTAAATTTAAATTTAAAATATCATTATGCATCTCTTAATTTATTTATTTTTCAATTTCGTGATATTATTTGTGTGGTAACATTGAACTTTGCTGATTTGTACTTTGAAGATAGCTATATGATGTGAACATAGTAGTCTGTTTGATTTACCGAGTCTGAGCGTCTTTTTTTAGCTTACATCTTCACGAGGACAAAAAAGAAAGATGGAGTCATAGAGGAAGCAGAACCTACTACTAGTGTTGCAGCTGCAACTAAAGCTTCTTCGGCCGCTGAAACACCAGTACTCCCAGCACCTGTGATACAGCCTGTGAAAAAA
Organism: Eryngium alpinum; assembly: GCA_032274865.1. Taxonomy (NCBI): domain Eukaryota; kingdom Viridiplantae; phylum Streptophyta; class Magnoliopsida; order Apiales; family Apiaceae; genus Eryngium; species Eryngium alpinum. The sequence continues at coordinate 5,462 of JAUEJK010168567.1, forward strand.
CGTGAACCAATACCTGAAGATCAGCAGCGTGAACTCTTCAAGTGGTTATTGGAGGAGAAGCGTAAAGTCAAGACAAAAAATGCTGAAGAGAAGAAACGCGTTGACGAGGAGAAGGCCCTTCTCAAGCAGTTCATTCGAGCCAAATCCATCCCAAGGTTGTAACCGTTAAGCATTTGGTAGGTAGGAGCCGTACAGTTGTTTCTTTATCACTCTCACATTTAGGTGTTGTCATTATGTTTAAAATATATGATTCCGTGAATTCGCTTAATATACTTTATTGTTTGACCTTTAATTTGAATCCATGACGCTTGCCAGTTTGTCTTCATTTGTCAATTTTGTGAAGGTATTGCGAATATGGTCATTGACTGTGTGAAACAACTCTATTATTTGATGACATTTCTAGTAATTTGGTAAATACAGTTTATGTAGTGTCTGCCTGCTGGGGTATTATTTCCTAGTCGTTTGGTGGATAAATTACTTAATAAGATCTTTGCAGTTTTCAAATAATTGCCCTAGTTATTTATGTTTAGCCCTAGTTATGCTGGTACAAGTGTACCTGGTCTCAAGAAAAGGTCTGGGGTGAGGGAGGGCATACCTCAGGTAATAAAAAAGTCCGGCAGATCTGGTAGGTTAGACATATCTCGTTCAAAATAATGTCTGAGGAGAGGGAGGATGTGGTCAGAGCTCCAAAGAATAAAGACCCTGACTTTACAGTACAATGAATAGTTATGTGGTGACTTAGAAGCCTGGATTTATCCCTGTACAGTAGTTAGATAAACGTAAGTTGCAAGTCGAAAGGTAAATAGGCGTTTTCAGCTAGTCCCTAATTTATGTGAGATGACATTAAATTTGCAGTCAACCATGCATTCGAACTATTCAAATGTACTGACATGACTCATTAGATTGAACTGGTGAAACGTATTTTGATTCAAGAATGGAGGTTGAGCTATCAGAAACTGTTGGCCCCAAAGAGCATATCTGGGGCGAAATGTGCCCTCGACTCAGCTCTATCACTGCTTTATTTAATCTTTTCTCTCTCCAATATCGGTCTGTCGTATCAATATGGCAGCTCCATAATCACATTTTACAGAATAATTTTACAGTTACAGTTTTTTTCTTTGAATGTGCAGGAAACTGATCCCAATTTTTCGATATATATGTCTGGTGTAAAAGTTCTAGTACACAATGTCACATACTTCGACCAACCTGGCAACTTCTCATCCATCTCTATCTTATCCCAATAATACCGTCTGCAAATCACTGATGCTCTCGCCATAAAAAGACAGACAGATCAATTAGTCTGCTTAAGTGAAAACACAGTTAAGGCTGGCTCTCCCCTTCGACTATTATTTCGCCTTTAGTTTCTGCACCTTGTCGAACTCATGGTGCACATAACAGAGTGTAATTTCTCATTCCCTCCTTTCATATACTATCATGATCGAGAAACTGACTTAACATCTCAGAAATGTGTACCGTTATTATTATTCACTGTAAAATAATCGAAAACTTTCGTTAATTTCAAGGTGATCAAGCAGTCTTCAAAATGTTAATGAACTTTCAATTCGCGATCAACGAGATTGTACGGCACAAAAAAGGGTTGTTTGGTGGATCAACGAGATAAAATGTGTACCCAAGTCAAATTATCAGAAATAAAACTCCACAAATGCATACATAGCTCAAAAAACTGGAACTATAATTGCCAATTTGCCATCGTGTAAACTCGAAATTATACCGATAATGATGATAATTTTAATGCAATCTTATGATTTCTCCGACCCTTCATTCTTTCTAAGGTTCAATGCTTAATACTACCTCCGTCCAAATAGATTCTTAACGTATTCTATTTTGAAATGTCTCTTCAATTCTTAACATTTCCTAAATAGTAATTTTCTCTCTCACAATAATTAATGAGACCTACAAACTTATCAACTTTTATCTCTTTTCTTTCTTATTCTTAATCTCCAAAAAGCAAATGTTAAGAACTCACATAAACGGAGGGAATACCAAATAAAAATTGACCGTACAAAATAATAGTATCTGCTTGGCCAATATTGGAATAAGCGGGACCATAAAACAATGGATTTAGATATCACAACTCGTTTTTGATAACCTACCCATGCTTAGGCCCTTGTTTGAACAAAGAGAAAGCAAACTTCATACGTTTAATATAATTAATGTTTATTTATCATCATATCATTGATTAAACCAAATCAGAAGTAACATATTCGCTATATTCCAATAATATTCAGAATATTCCCATAAGCCTTAACTCGATATGATATATTAAACTCTAATTATTATGGGTCATTTATTTTCAACTTAGTTAGCTGAATAGATCGAATTAGATTATAAAGTTTGTTTGGATAATATGAAAATTTTCTAAATGATTGGCTTCTAATCTGCGAAACAACTGATTGATTCATTTTGAAAAGTCGACCTAAATGATTCATACTGTTTATTCTATAAGATACAGAATAAGATATTAAATTTATATGTATAGTATTTTTTTTAATAATTATATTATAATTATATCTTATTATATTTAATTTAAAAATATTAAAATATATAAAATAAGTAGAAAGGATATTGATATATAATAATTTTATATTTGGAGTAACTAAAGGAATACATCTAAAATATAATTATATTAATAAAATTATAATTGTGTAAATCATATAATTATCTTAAGCTGCTGATGTTATTCTTTTATAAATTTAATTTAATTTAAATAAATAAATAAATATATATATATATATAGAAGATAAACGAAGAAATTATAATTCATTCAGAAATTTTATAAATTTTTCTATCAAATAATATTACTCATATAACATTAGTATTCAGATTACTTTCGTTCAAAAACTCATTCAAATTTAACAAATGACACCTAAGTCAGAGGTTCATCAGCTCTCTACTACCAATACATTTCCAACAATAGATTGAATGATTTTAAAATTATAAAATCTGATAGTTGTATTATTGATAATCTACTTTTAAATTTTAGTTAAATAAATTTCAAAAGTGGGAATATAACAATTATTTTGAGGCATGAGATTATGATGATATGTAATGTATAGAAAGCGGTCAAAGCTAAAGAAAAGTTCCTTGGAATTTAGTAGTATTATTATTAATGTAGGAAAGCAAAATTGGATACTCTAATCCCTTGCTTTAAAAAGCAATCTATTGCTGGGAATTGGGACTATATGGTACCCTTATAATAAATATAGAATTGAAAGAGTAGGGAATGGGGAAGGAAAGTAGCATGAGAGGTTTGCTTGGCCTAGGGCGAAGAGCACATATCTCTGGCTCACTCTGTGTGTGTGTGTGTGTTTTGGAAATCCCAGTGAAGGGAGGGAGAGATGAGGATGGAGTATGTGTTAAACTTATTGATGCACGCACGAGCGAGGCTATACTCAATCATGGGTTTTGGCCACTTTTTATATATGTATCATGTTAATCTGCCAGTATGAGTACGTGGGACACTATCTTATATACATAACCAACTTTCCATACACATCTTCCTTAAATTGCAAAAGCACTACTATAATTTAGCTTTGAAAAATATATAAATAATAAATGATAAAATATTGAATGTGCTATGTTATCTAAAATTTTTATCAATTATTTTTAAAATATATTTAACAATATTTTATTCATATAAATTTAGAAAATTAAAGTTTATAAGAAAAATATATATTTTTGGGATATATAATAATATTTAATTTAAATTATTTAATATTTTATTAAAATATTTAGAGTGTTAAAATTATTAACATTCTAAAAATTTATTTATATAAAATAATATAATCTATGATTTTTTTAACAGATTTTTATGTTTATAGATATGTACTTAAATTTTTATCTACAAGTTGTATGTTTATTGAATAGTTTATTCTAAGGAAAGGGAAAGTAAAACAGAAAGCTAGCATTATAAAAATGGGGCATATGACAGCTTCAACTCTAATCATCAAATCTAACAAAATATAGCTAGCTAGCAATGATTTACAAATTTATTAAACCTAATGCATGCGGCTCTATTTATATTTCCGGCAATTCCCTCTTTTTCTTAACCGAGTCAACAAATTAAGGTCTTAGATTCTATATTAATCACAGTTTATATTTGTTTACTTGATTTTAAATAATCAAAGCCGAAAGAATTTTCTTGACATTGTATTGTGTTCATCAATCTCAAGGCCACATGTGATGAGTCCTCCAAAATATTCAAGATTTACCAAAAATCCATACATATATATTCTTTGTTAACAAATACTACATTAATATAGATTTCTTATTTAATTATGTGTGCACGAGTGCATCTGACATCAAATTATTCCTCCCTTCAACACTGTACTAACATACAGATATATACAGTTAAACCAAGAAAAAGGCAATATATAACGACACATACCCACACGTATATTTATATATGTATTTTATGTAGGTTTTACTACTGGACTAGTCCTATATATACAAGTACTGAGTAGAGCTATAAAATATATATCAAACTTTTTTCTTTGAAAATTATGGAGGATTCTTGGATTCTGTTTGTCACACCAATCTTCTTCTTCTCCTTCATATTAATTTTGTACCAGAAACACAGAAGAAGTAGCACAAGTAAATCACTGAATAGTGGAAAGAGTGGGACCCCACTTCCCTTGGGAACTCTTGGATGGCCTCTCATTGGAGAAACCATGGAGTTCATCTCTTGTGCTTACACAGACCAACCACAAAGTTTCATGGACAAGCGCCGCCGCAAGTAAGTCATAGAGCACTCATTTATATATCTATCTATATATATATATATTTGTGTGTATAAAATTAACTATATTCGAAAGTAGGATACGACCAGGATGAGATGTACACTGTCTTACCTTGACCGGATTGCATCCGCATATAGATGTGTGTTTGTGAAGTTTATTTTCTTGATCGTAGTATTGTCTTTTGATCTTTATCAAATCCATATGTATGTCTAATCCTCTAAATAATATGAGTGTGTATTTATTCCAGCACTCTGTATTTGAGTGTGTATTTATTCCAAGTATAGTAGCAATAGAGCTAATTTCACTAGTCTAAAAGTAAAACCTTTGGTTCAGATATGGATTTTGTTAACATTTCATTCAATTCAATATTTTAGTTAAGAGAAAACAGAGGTTACTTCAGTTATGTGATAGTTTTAAGAAATTAAATGAGTTTTAATGAAGTTGGTTGGTACTTGGTATGTACTAGGTATGGAAAGGTGTTTAAGTCCCACATATTTGGAAGTCCAACAATTGTTTCTACAGATGAAGAAGTTAGCAGAAGTATTTTACAGGGTGATGCAAATACTTTTGTGCCTTCTTACCCAAAATCTCTTACTATTTTAATGGGAGAATCTTCTATTTTGCT
>JAUEJK010168777.1:0-10844 GCA_032274865.1 Eryngium alpinum
TTGACTGAACTAATACCAAGTTATCTGTTAGCTTGTTTTCAGACAGATCTAACATCTGGATGCTTAGAGATAAAGTCCAGTGTGGAATATTATCCGCATACTTGCATTGGAAAGCTACAGCATATTAAAGTTTATCTGGTTACGGAGCCACAGAGGAAATATGAGTCCCACCTTACAGGATGACAAGCCAAGGTATACGAGTTAGAAAGGACGTGTCCCCTTGAAATTGAAATTTGTAATCAGGCCCAAGTTTGATGATAAATCCAAGTATGTCAAACCTGTCAGATTGTGAAAGTAACTCTATAAAATAATGCCACTCATCGCATTTCTGCTCATATTTAAAGTTTCACTCAAGCGATTACTGCCAATATCCAAACTTTTCAAAAAACCTACTTTTCTAAACGATGGTGGTAAGTTCCCAATAAGTTTGTTTTGACTCGTATTGGGGTGATTAAGTTGGACAATGTTACTCATTTCAGTTGGTATTCCACCTTCTAACTTATTCCAAGAGAGATCCAAATGATGAAGATTTCTAAGCTTAGAAAGTGTGCTGGGTAGGAAACTAGTGAAGAAATTTCCTGAAAGATCCAAGAAATGAGAGACCTCTATGTTAGAAACTGAGAATAGAGTCGGGAATCAGACCATAGTAATTGTTCATACCCAGATTGAGTTTCACAGGGTTAGTAACGTTAGACAGCCAATGAGGGACTGTGGTCATATTTTCATGGCATTTATAGTTGAGATCAAGTGAGGCAAGAGATGTGAAATTAACAGATGTATTCACAGGATCCACTCAAGTTCAAAACCAACAAAGAAGGTATGGTCTTAATTGCCGGAAACCAGTTGGTAGCCTTGGATAAGTCAATGTATGAGGTGTCCAGATACTTGAGAGAATAAAGTTGAGATACCCACCAGAGACTATCAATATTTAGCAGGTTATTATTTGAAAGATCAAGATATTACAAGTTGGATAGGTTTACCAGATGATGGGGACTTTTTTTTTTCAGTGAAATATAAATTAGAGACGTTTTAGAATGATTAAAGAGACAAAGAAATTGTGGGAATCTCAATCACCTCAAAATAGTTCATGCTCAGGTCAAGGTGAGTAAGATGCTTGAGATTACGTACGGAATTACTTAACTCACCCCTTAAGCAATGACTTCTGTACTTATCCAAATCATCATTAAAATAAAAGTGATTATGAAGATCAAGTTTGACAACATGCTTTGTTCGTCTACTGCAACCAATTGCATGCCACATCCAACAATCGTCTCCAATTTAGGACGATAGGCGATTTGAGTCATCAGCGAGGCTGTGTTTCAACTCCCGAAGAGTGTTTCTCTCGCTCTTGAAGCAACTAGTTATGTTAGATGGAGCAGTAAATGTGGTTGCACTAGCAAACTCAAGCCTTTGAGTGAGGAGACATGCAACAGAATTACTGTGTGTTACCATTTCTAAAGCTTGAGTTAATATAATTGATTCAGAGTGTTTTCTTTCTTTAGTGTAACCCAGATTTAGTTAATAACTTTGAAATGAAAACTTGCTAGTGTAACCCAGATTTATTTTTTATTTCTAAAATTATAATTAGTTTTATCTTATTTAGAAAAATATAACACTTTAATTTTTTTTTGTAAGCTCTATTTTATTCATTTCTATTTTATAGATTCATGTCTTTATTTAATTTGTTTGCTATGTCCTTAAATATTAAAGTTATATTAAGGTTATATTAGGGTTGCTTCAATAAGTATAAAAGTAATCTCCATTTTAGATTATTTTTTTCTCTAATATTTATTGAACGACGGTCATACTTTCTCTTTTAAATTGTATACTTCTCTTCATTTAATTTGTTATAGATAAATTATCTATTCCATTTACATATGTTGTTGAAAATAAAATTAACTAAGATAATGCCCGACAATTTTGAGATACTAGTTTTCGAATGACATTTAGTCCTTAGAGTTTTGACGACTAAAAGTATAAATAGTAATTATTTGTGTACAACATATGCTTTGGTTTTATGAATTGCGTATGCAATATATATATGGGTCCAGATCCATAGCCACAGGAGGCTATGGAATTTTTGCGGCCACGACTTCGTAATCCAATATAAACACCATTTTAATCCAGTTTTTATATATTCCACTCTGAATAGCCTTATTATGCCTGAATATGGAAACAATTCAAAAAAAATGGCGTTGAAATCTCCATCTTCGACACCATTTTTTTTAGTATTATTGCATATTCATACATAATGAGGCTATTTTAAGTGGAATATAAAAAAAATTGATCGAAATCATGTTTATGGTGGAGTACAAGGTTGTGGCTGCAAAAGCTTCCATAGCTATGTTGGCTATGGATCTTCTCCCAATATATAATGTTAAATTAAGTTGATTTGTACAACCTGTCATTTAGTACCTTGGTCTGAAAACTTTTCTTTTACTAAAACTAAAACCTGTCTGATATAATTAATCATATCTTACTAATACGATATTACTACGATTACCTAATTTTTTTCTCTTTCTTTCTTTTTCCTTAACTATATATGTTGTTTTAAACTTAAGAAGTCACTAAGATTATTATTTTTTGTTTCTTATAAAGGTAAAACAAGAAATATCGACGCAACACATTCATTCTTGTTATAATTTATAGCACACATCTTTAGTTAACATTCTTAAGTTACCATCAAATATCTAGTAATCTAGTTCTTCGGAATGATGATTAATTCTCGAATCATTACATATATTACAGTGTTTACCTCAATTTTCTAATAATGATGTTACCAATTTTTTTTATACCTGCATGACCTGTTTCTTATGTCGCTCACTATAATGTAATTATTTTATTTACATATTAGCCTCACTAACAAAGATTGTTTTTCAGGAGGAACGCAATCCCGGGCAAGCAAATTTGACATGATTACTTACTTCATATGAATAATTTCTCCATCGGTTCTTCACTTCAGCAGCGTAGCAAGAATAATCTAAATAAGTACTACATCAATTGTAATGCAACAATTTATCCATACTAATGAATCATCAGCCGCTCACAGTCGACACGCTACATTGAAGCTCTGTAGGCATGTCTATAGAAACATTTTTCGGTGAATGAAATGAAGCAACATATCAATTGCTCTAAGATTCAGGTATGGGATGAACTTTGAAGTATTACCAAAATAATTTCTCAGTGTGATTTAATATTTTCTTATGTAATTTTTTATCTTTTGGGATAAATTAAAAAGACATATTCAACGTCCTTTTCTGGTATCATACAATAGACATTACACATACGACATTTTCAGCAATTTTTACTAGTAATTGTTGTATTGCTAGATATCTTGCTGCAATACAAGTACTGCTAAAAAAATGACAGGGTTTCTTCATATTATTTTGTCGCAGCTGCATATTTTTATACATTTTGATAGTCACCCAACACCATTAAAGTAGGAAACTGTCTTGTCACAATAGCGACAAGAGTAATTCTTTTCCACCACAGCCGGTTATTCTGGTGGATCAGCAACCATCTGGTCAACATTTTCTTTGACCACCACCTCTTCTTTTAGTATCGCTTTTTCTTCATTTCATGATTAACAGAGGATGATAAATTCTAAATGGAAACGCATTTGTTAGCATCCATGGATATAGGAAATATGAGACTAATTGATGAAGAACCACATATGAAAAAGAAATATATGCAGTTCACACATTTTTACATTATTCGTCAACCAATCTTTTCTTTTTTATATATCAAGGATGCTAACAAGTTTGTTCTTTTTAAAAATTCATTGTCATCAGCTGATCGTGAAATACAAAAAAGGCGATGCCAAAAGAAGTAGTGGTGCTAGAAAAAAATATTTGATCAGTCGGTTGCTGATCAACCCGGACAACTAGCTATAATGGAAGAGAATTACGCTTGTCGCCATTGTGACAAGATAATTCCCTACTTCAATGGCATTGGGTGGCCATCAAAATGAATAACATATGCGGCTATGGAAAAATAAAGGGTAGAACGCCTATCATTTCTTTAGTAGTACGTGTATAGTAGTAAGACATCCATCACTACAACAATTACCGATAAAGGACGTCAAACATGACATATATGTAATGCTCGGGGTTAGACCATTAACCCTATATGGAAATAGTGGTCAGCTCGGGGTTATTAAAAATATGCTTTAAGCTTTGCTTAAGTTTAAAACTCAGCCAAACTTTGGGCTTTACTTTACTGGGGCCTAGGTATATTTGAAAAGCAGTGCTTCAGCCTGCTTATTTGAAAAATGAGAAGCTGGAAAAACTCGCTTAAGTTTTCTTTTCAAAAAAATGGCATTTGACGAAGTCTAACCAAAATTTAAATTTTGGCCATCAATTCAACTATAAGTAAAATATTATCTACCCCAACTATTTGGCTTTCAACAAAAAATAGGTTTACAGATAAGGTTGTCTTATTTTAACACACTATAGTTCCATAGGTGCTTCTTGATAACATCAACTTTGTTCTTTATGGTAGATGATTCAGTTTGAATTAAATCCACTATAATGTATTAATAATTTTAGTCATTTTTTCTTTATTTATATATTAAAGTATATTTAACATACACCATATATAGTTCACTTACATATGATGCACTTATTCGATGAAATTCGAGCTTCATACTTAAACTCTAACAGGCCTCTTGCGTATTGCTGCAATTTTTGTCTTTAATAATATTGTCTCAGATACTACGATTGCTAAAAACAATTAATATTATTATGGATAGGATTAAATATGTGTTCATATGCACCAAGTTCCGTGTTCGCGATTCCAAACAGCCAAGAGCAAGCCAAAAGGTGCTAAAAACGTTTATTGAGTTAAACCCGTTAGTATTCAAGTTGTTTGCTATCAATACTTATTTGTAGAAAAAATACACTATTAAATATAGGATTAGATTTTTTAGGTCTATAGAAAAAAATAAAATATTATATTGGACAAATAAACCGAACTTGACCTCAATGAATCACTAAATCCAATTCAAGTTGCATTACTATAAATTTAGATCAATTTTTTAAGTTTATTTGACAAAATTTTGTATTCGAAGTCAAAGTCAATTAATAACAAATTAAGTCTAGTAGGTTTTTATCACTTTCAAACCTAAACTTCTTTTATAACAAACATAAAAAAAATATGATCATAAAAGGTTAGAACCAGGAGATAGATCAAAAGTATTAAATAATATAATATATTATAAGTTCAATAAAAAAATGAATTAAAGAACCTGATGACAGGCATTAAATCTATTTGAGTGAATCTGTAAATAAATATGTATAGATAACTATATATTTTATTTAGCTTTTATTTATATACATCTACTTCATTACTTAGAAAGATAAAATACAATTCAAATATAAATTAATAAATAAATAAAATAATCATTATTTATTTACAAAAATAATGATAAATGTTAAATTAAATTTATGTTAGATTGAACTTAGGAAATATAGATCATTACTTGTCAATAATTTATTTTATATTTCCAAACTGAGTAATTTATAGCCATTGATTCACTCAACAATTGCGATTAAGTTGGTGTTCGATAACTTCCTATTAAAACATAAAGGAGTAATAAAAATAAGGTTGTACATCAACATCAATATACTAAGTACGAAGCTTAACAAAAAATAGTAAGTTGTCATAAAGAAATGTAAACATTAAGCAAATTAAACTAATGACCTACTGAATTAAGAAAATGAAACAGAAACAATGTAATTCAATAAACAACCAAGTCTAACCTTGTTCAATGACTTTCCATGAATAATCATCTGAATCTTTTCTAAAAGTTCACCACTTGTTCTGATGTTGGAACTAGCAAAAGATAAGAACGAGAAATAAAGAAATCGGTAAGCGACCTTTAATACCCTCTTTAATGATATAATTAAAGCATAATTTCTATAAAATTAGATAAAAAATTAAATGACAATTTTAATATAAATTTACCAAACCTATAATTGTGTGAATAAAATTTCGTATCGCCAAATTTAAAAACATCATTGCTCATCTCATTCACATTTTACACTAGATCGGCCCCCTTGATCAGTGTCCCAACATTTTGATCTAATAGTGAAAATGGTGCAAACAAATAAAAGTTAGAATATCTATTACTTATAAAATCAATAAAATCTAAAAAGAAAGTTATGATGTAAATTCAACATGTTCAAATCTAGATTTATTTGTTGACACACACTGATATATATGGCAATCTTCGATCACTCTTTATAACTTTTTCACCGAATAATTCTTCTTAGATGACGCACAGGATGCACCACCATGCCACCATATTCAGAGATTTACTTGAAATTAAAGAGAATGACTGTGTATCAAGCTAGGTTTTAGATTTAGAGAGAGAATTGATGAGGTATAGATCTAGAGATGGGAAAAGGGTAAGATGTAGCGCATGTAAAATGAGTAGTAATATTGAAAATTAGCGAGGTAGAGAATTAGAGATGAGAACGGAGATAAGGTGTAGCGGCTGCAGGCAGATGTAAAATGAGTATTAGTATTAGTAGTGGAATGAATTAGGGTTAATAGTAAATTGAGGGGTTTGACTGATTTTTTTGGTTAATGGGCTCGTACAATTTTAAATAGAAAGCCCAAATTATTTTTCATTTATCATATATTATTCAAACTGAGAGGTTGATTCTTATTTCATAAATCATGCAATTTGCTTGCCAATAGAGTTGCTAGTTTTAAAAAAAAATTGTATATACAAATAAATTTAAATCATAGAAAATAATAATTATTATATAAAAATATTTAATGTAGTTAAAATATAATTTTTTTGTACATATTCATAATTTATTAAAATTTCATTTCACCCTAATAATTTATATGATGTCCTCGACAACTTTGCACTGGCATAACTCATGACAACATTAAAGATTGATGACTTTGCTATCTTTTTGTAATTGATCATTTCCATCCATGGTATATTTTGTTCAATCCTTTGGAGTCATACGCTCTAGAATCTCCACACATATCTCAAACTTTGTTGGACCAAGCTTCTTAGGAACAAATGGTCGAGTCTCAACGATTCCCGTGTAGTCAAAATCTTGAGATCATATATACATTTTTGTCATATATTTCCAAAAAAATTCCTCACCAAGCAACTGGGGTATCTTGGAATTGTTTTGAGGATCTATCTTCATAGAATCTCTAACTGGTAAAGTTAGTTAGTCGGCTCTTATACTAATGGTTATTTCCAAATAAGTGCTAAAAGTTTGCAGAAAGGGGGTTGAATGCAAACCAAATTTTTTTTCGGGTTAATGTTTGGACTGCTTTGGATCTCATGAGCTGTTTATAAATGGATGATTGTATGTATGTGCGTGTACCTATGTGTGTATATATATAAGTTGTATAAGCGTGCCTGGATAAACAAAAAATAAATATGAACAAGTAATGAAAGGAGAACACAAGAAATTTATCAAATAATATGTTAATATTGATAATCTGTAAGGAATTTAACCATTCCCAATATTCTTCTCCAATGAAGTTAGAACACTATGAATTTATCTTAGTTTTATAAATCTCTCTAGAAAACCTGTGTGCGAAAAATATAAATTAAAAATTGATAAGTGAAGACTATTATACACAGAGATTTCCTAGACTAGTAAAAACACAATAAAGTTACAAAATTGATATTTTTTCAAATTTGGCAACCTTCTACTTTGTTTACTTCTGTTGATTTGTGGTCCTAAACAAAAGCAGTCTTTATCTTGTTGGCTCTACTAGATTTCTTGTTCTCTAATCTCCAATATAATGGTCTAGGAGTAAACGTAGTTCCCAAGCTGCACCGAAAAGCAAGTTGTCAATTTTCTTGTCTTTTTCCAGTCAACTTTGGTCTTCATTCCTGTTATGGTGTTTTGTTTTGTAGCGCGTGTTTAGGCATATGCACTATAACAATCTTTAGCACCACAAGCTAAATCACCATAGAATTATTGCACTATGTGTGACAAACCTAACTACGTGACTAGATATTAAATTATAATTTTGAACACTACCTATATAATGAATATTGAAGTGCAGTGCCTAAATCATGTATAACCGGTAAAAGGAATTGCAATATCCTTACTTATTCACATGCAATGCCTACACTTCTATTTATTCTATTCTATTTGTACATTAATAGACATTATCACTTCACTCCAAGCAACTTGGCACCGTAAACAAAAAAATGAGATATTTACAAGTATAAAAGCTAAGTGTGTGTTTATATAGAGGTGACCTTATCACTACCATGCAAAAGGACATGACACACCGAAATGACAAGTACAAATCTACTTAATGTACATGATCATTTAGTACTTAGGTTTTTGACTGTTATCATTAATTTTTATTTATATCATTAAAATTTAAAAAATAATTCATAATTACTTTAATTAACCTTAGTTTCTTAGTGAATGTATTTATAAGTTGGGTTTTTCACTTTTATAATTACTTTATATTTTTTTATATATACCATTACACTTTAAAAAATAATTCATAATTACATTAATTAATCTTAGGCCATGTTTATTTGCTACGAGTATAATCCAGGATTATATTACATGGATTATAGTTCTTAGATTATAGTCCATAAGATTATATTCCAATCTCATAATTAATTCTATGTATGTTTCATATAGTATTATTTAATCCCCTACAATAACTAATTCAATAAGATGTAATATAGTCCATTCAAATAACTTATTTTTATTAATCCCCCATAATCATAATCCTTTAATTAAATTTATAAAACAAAAATAAACTTAAAATGGATTATAGTCCAACCCATACTTAATCCCCTCAAACAAATATAACCTTAGTTTCTTAAGTATAATCAATGGCTGATGATGTGTAGTTCAATGTGTCCATCTAGTCATGAGTTGACATGGACACTATTAAAATAAAATTATAAAATATATCTTTTATTACAAAAGTTTGATCTGTGACTTTTAACATAAAGAAAACTTAATTTGCAATTTTGTTAACTACACAAATTTAATAATTATTTATTTATTGATATATACTACTTACTATTACTTTAAGTTACTATTAAATAAGAAGGTTTTGTACAAACAAATAATAATTAGACTAAATTACACACACACACACACATATATATATATATATATATATAAAAATTAAAAAATATTTAAATATATTTTTAAAAGAAATAAAATGATAATAAATAAGTAAATATTTATGTGAAAGGCTAAGGATTAAACTTTTTTATTTTGAAAGGATAGACACCTGAAATATTGGCGGCATAAGCGTAAGCTATTAGATAATTAATGATAGTTAAGGGATTGAGATTAAGTAAGATAATTATTAATTATATTTTTCAAAGTTATATGACAAAAGAAAGCACCAGAATTCTGAATTTGTTCTATTGACAAGTATTCATTGGCTGCATATTAAATAAATTTTCATCCCTTATCTGTCTGTCCAATCAAGACTTATTATGTAGGATTCTGAATCCAATTTAGATCCAATTCTGTACACCTAACATTACTCAGGACAAAAATAAAAAGGTATATAAAATGATAAAAAAATATTTGATGAATCTTTCTAATAATTTATTCATGTTTTAGTTATTAACTGGATATTTAGACTGTTTAAAAATTAAAAATTATATAAATATAGTCACTTGACGGTATATTTGATTTGGGATGTGATTAATTTTTTTAGGATGAGTTTGACTTACGGGATTGGAATGGATAGCTATGGGAATGGAATGGATAGCTGTGGGATTAAATACACACCAGTTATGTTGAGCTGATAAGAATGGAATGGCTTTCCCTTAAGTCATTACAATACTTGTTAGGTCTTATTTTTCATTCCTGTCAAATTATAAGGTATGTAACAATTAATTCTATAGTTGGTGATTAAATAAATTGATTAATTAAATTATTTATTGATGGTATTTAAATGTTTTTCTACAAAAATTAAATTTATTACTTCTAAACAAATTATTGATGATAATACTAATTATAACAATAATCATAAATTCATGACAATCAACTTAGTTATTTAGGTTATATGTCTGAAATTAAAATTACAAGTTTACGTATCAACAAATTAAAAATACATAAGCACAATTGCATATTGATCGATATTCGTAACAAAATTTTCAAATCATTTAGGGTCTGAAGTTGATGCCCAGTAGGAATCTTTCCAGATAAATCATTAAAGGAAATATTCAAGTAGCACATAAATGATAAGTTGGACAAGCATTGGGAATTGGACCAGAGAGTTTATTTGGAGAAAGATCAACTGACTCCAACTGTCGCAAATTGCACATCTGATCAGGGATCCTCTCCCCAATATGATTTCATGATACATTCAGCTTAACTAGCTCTAATAGCTCCATCAACTCCTTTGGAATCATGCTACATATATTATTGTTTGATAGATCCACAGATATAAAATACCAGGAGTGGTACAAGTGTTCCACTGTTTGAATATGTTCTAAGATTTTATCTTCAAAAAAGTACCCATATAGATTTTGTTTCACAATCATGGCAGTGAGATTGTGAAACCAAGAAGGAATGGATCCAGTTATGTTATTTGGAGCAAAGTTTAATCTTTGTAAGTGGGAAAGCTGACAGAGCAATTGAGGAATGGGACCATGGAATCTGTTAAGACTGAAGACTCAAGACCATCAATTTGGAAAGACTTTCTCCAATCCATGGTGGGATGACACCAGTGATAGCAATTTCACCAACATCAAGTGTAAAAATGTAGTCAGATTTTGAAATGAAGATGGGAGATGCCCGTCAAACTTATTGTTGCGCAAGTGAAGAGATTGGAGGGATACTACGGACCCTAAACACTCCGGA
>JAUEJK010168886.1:0-17272 GCA_032274865.1 Eryngium alpinum
ACCGAACCGAAATTTATTACGGGCCTGAAGTTTTGGACCGAACCGAACCGAACTTTTAAAAAAACCGAACCGAACCGGACCGAACCGATTCGGTTCGGTTCGGTTCTTCGGTTCGGTCCGGTTTTGCTCACCCCTACATTTAGAAAAGGGGTAAAACACTGTTCCAGTGAGAATATATATATATAATTTTAATTTTAATTACATATACTTAAAAGATTTGTATTAAGAATAATAATTTCACTGAATGTCTGTAAATTTTAATAAATATTCTTAAATTATAAAAAAAATTATCACGTATTATAATTATTTTTATGTAAAAAATTATATTATAATGTTAAATAATTATTCGTTTTAATATTTTTATTTATAAATAATTATAAACATAGTAAAAATATACTTATAAATCAAGATGTACTAATTAAATAATTTAAAATCTTTAAAAACATAAAATAACAGATATTATATTTATTTGATAAGTAAGAATAATATTAATAATATATATTAAAAATTAAGTAAATATATATAATTGTAATAGGTTTGAGTTTTTGTTAAGCAATAAAAAAACGTAAAGTGAACAAATTAATTATTTTTTCAACTCAGAAGTCGAACAATAGGTACTTTTATATCACTATCATACATATTAATTTTATTAAATTTACCTTATACTCAAGTTTAACCATTTATAAGTTTAACTAAATATGCTCTTAAAAGCACTAATATATATATATATATATATATATGTATGTATATATATGTATGTATATATATATCGGGAGTTATAATTAGAATTATCGGGTGATGTTACAAATTAAAATTGAAGAATATCGTTAGTATACCTGAGTTCATGTGGTCTGTATCTACTGTAAAATTGCAATTAGTATGTGTGAGTGTTTCTTAGTAGTTTCTTTATATACATATCATATACTCCTATATTATAGTACATATAAGATGAACAATTAGTTGGCGGGTTAATCATTTAAGACATATATATATTTATCCTCAGCAATACCTATTTTTCAGGGGGTCCAGATGTATAAGTTTTACGGCCACAAGCCCGTGCTTCATCATAGACATGATCATAGACATGATTTTAATGAAATTTTTCTTATAATCCCCTATCAATGACCTATTTAAGTCAGAATATACATTTTTTTTGAATTCAAATGCATATTCTAACTTAAGGAGGTCATTAATATGAGTATATAAAAAAAAATTGGAAAAAATAATATTTAGGAGGAAGCACGGTTGGTTCCCTATTTAGAAAAAAACAAAGCCATTTAAACACAATAACTGCGTCAAGTATCATTTTTACCCAAGACTTTGCGACTTCGGGTGTTTTAACTGAAATACATCAATCTTCAATATTAGTATCTGCTCTCCAATCCGAGTGGCCGCAAAAATTTATACCTTGGCTATGGATATGTACCCTTGTCCAGGTTTTTATTTATTTTAATATAACATTTATTATATATGACTAATTTAACAACATACGTTATGCATAATCATTTTTTGAAATTATCAATACATTATAAATATTTAAAAATATTTTAATGATATTCTATTTATAGGTGCTATTGCTAAAAAGTATAAAATAAAATAAAAATTCTTGGCTAACAAATATTACAAATTAATTTGTTAATATATGTATACCTTTTTACAGATAATTACAGAACTAGCTTTCTATTCAATGCCTGAATAATTAGACTGATATCGGTTTATATTCGATCATAGATTATAAATAAATATAATTAATTAAATTAAAAATATTTTTTTTATAAATTAATTTAAATTTAACAAATTTTGAATGAGGGAGCTCTGCTCCCATTTACGGCCCACATCTAAACACATTTTCAGTGAATTTTCTTTATCCAGAACCTAGATGGAGAAGTACAAAGTGCTAGACTATATAGTTAGTTGTTTGGGAATTAGGAATTGATTTAAAATGACACAATTTATTTGTTTTGAAATTTAGAAGTATTTAAGCTTATAATTATTTTAATTTCATGCTATTTAAATTTTAAATAATTTTTTTAGATATTTAAATTTCATCTTAAAAATATTATTTAAAATTTCAAGTATTCAAATCCTGAATTTGAAATGAAGCATTTTAATTCAAATTAACGTTTCCCTAGATATGCAACAAGAAGATTATAGCCTTTGCCGGAATATGAATTACACAGCTAAAAAAAAGGGTTTCTATGTTCAAGCTAGCCAAGCACATATATGATCGATCATTATTTGTCACAATATATACGTATACGTTTTATATTTATAAACATATAGAGTCACATACGTTTAATTCATAGTTAACCTCTCAAGCTGATCTACTGACCTTCTCTTTGCTATCAGATCATATCAGCACACTAGCTATATGATCATATCGGATCATATCAGCACGCTATCAGATCATTTCTCCAGCCAGCTAGCTAGTATAGCCGCAATGGAAGAGAGGAAGAAGATATATAGGGAGGAGAAATAAACAAGGTGACATAGAACTTGAAATCAAACGAGAGGAAATGAAGTCAGGTTTCCCCTATGTGTGTGAACACCATATTCAGTGTCCCGAGACCTGGAAAAAGGAGCTTATGGCCTTTGCCCAAAAACCGACTTTCCCGCTAGAAATAACTACCAGACATGGTAGTTATATATAGGTATGAGCATATTGCACATTTATATACGTATACATACACACACACACATATATATATATATATATATATACAGCTATAATATTTATAAATTTTAAATATTATTATAAATATAATATTAAAAATATTAATTTGTAAGACACAAATTAAAGAGTAAGACTTTTAATTAGAATATATTATTTATTTTTAAAAGTTTTTTTATTTAACTAAGATTATGATAATGATTTTTATTTATTAAAAATTATATTTAAAAAAATAATTATCTTATTTAACATGTAATAAAAGATTAATAATAAAATATAAGTGAGATTCTGACAGATAAAAACTTTATATTTAAGTAGGATATTACTTATTATTTAAATAAAATTATTAGGTAAAGACTTAATATTTAAGTAGAACGTTATTTCTTATTTAATTAAAATTATGATTTACTTTAAAAAGTAAGACTTTTAAGTAGGATATTACTTCTAATCCAATTAGAAATACTATTCATTTTAAATGTAATTTTTATTTAATTAAGATTATAATACTAATTTTTTATTTATTAAAATTATACTTTATAAAAAAATATATATTTTAGTTTATATATAATAAAAGATTAATAAAGTATTTTTTATTTAATTAAGATTATGATAAATTTTTATCTATTAAAATTATATTTTATAAAAAAATTAATATTTTATGTTGTATATAACAAAAGATTAATAATAAAATATAAGTAAGAGAGAACAATTTAATATTTAAGTAAGATATTATTCCTTATTTAATTAGAATTATGAGACAAAGACTTAATACTTAACTATTTAATTAGGACATTACTTTTTATTTAATTGAAATTATAATTTATTTTTAAATATTAAATTATTTATTACTTAAATATTAATTATTAATTATAAAATAACGGCAATAATAATAACGACGATAAATTATCCTTAGTACTACTTTAATAATAATAATAATAATAATAATAATAATAATAATAATAATAATAATAATAATAATAATAAGGCATAGATAGTTTACCAAATAGGGTGGTTGTGATGTACATATAAATATAGAAGAATCCACGGAAAACAGCTACTGGCTATATGTATTTCATATATATTTAACTTTCTTTATTATAAATAGAATATCATACAGATAATAATAATTTTTCTAGTAAATAATATATTATTAATTAAACAAATAATTTGAATACTATCTGAATCTGTATCGAACGTTGATTAATAAAAGATATAATTCAAACTCGGTTCATTATAATTAAATGAACTTGAATTGTCGACAGGACAAAAAATGATGCCCTTATAGAGCGGATTAGTAATAAAATTTACCAGCATAAAATCCGTACAAAAGACGGTTAGTTATATTTTTTTTAATATTATTATAAATATTATATTAAAAGATTTTAATTTATAATATACAAATTAAAAAATAAGACCTAAGTAGGATATTCTTTCTTATCTAATTAGAAATATTATTTATTAAGTATGATATTACATCTTATTTAATTAGAATTATGAAAGAAAGAATTAATATTTAATTATGATATTATCTCTTATTTAATTAGAATTATGTCTTATTTTTAAACCGTAATATTTTTATATAGGACACTACTTCTTATCTAATTAGAAATACTATTTATTTTTAAGAATATTTTTTATTTAATTAAAATTATGATACTAATTTTTTATTTATTAAAATTATATTCTAAAAAAATAGTTAATATATAATAAAAGATTAATAATAAAATATAAATAAGAGAGAAAAATTTAATATTTAAATAGCAGATTACTTCATATTTAATTTAAATTAAGACTTAATATTTAAGTATGACATTACTTCTTATTCAATTAGAATTATAATTTAATTTTAAAATATTAAATTATTTAATATTTAAATATTAAATAATACTAACAATCACGACCAATTATCTTGGTTCTGCTTTAATAATAAGGTACAGCTCTGAATGAATTTGTACAAATTTCCATTAAATGTTTTTAAAATTTTACTGAAAAGATAAATCAATTTACTCACTTTTTAAGAATCCCATGCAGAATATATACATAACTTTAGTCTTAAAAAATTAATGATATTTATTTTCTCATAATATTACTTTATTTATTAAAATGGGAATTTATCTCTGCCGTAGTTAATGTGGAATTTTCATTTTTATAGTAATTTGTTATATATATATATATATATAAAATATAAAATATTAAATATGTAATTATATATCATTTAATAAAATTTTATTTGATTTAAAATTTTTGCATAAATCAACTATTCAATATTCGTGTTTTTTCTTCGTAGAGGTGGTCTAGATTTAGTAGAGATGTGCATGCTTAGGTGAATATGTGTGGCCATACGAGAAAAAATAGAGTTATAAATGAGGACATTAGGATCAAAGTTGGAGTAGTTTTTATATAAGAAAAGATACAAGAACATCGTTTTCGGTGGTTTGGATATGTGAAACGAAAATATGTATACACACCAATTCGACACATAAAGATTTAATAAAATGGAATTCATATTGTTTAAAAGAGTGAAAGAACGACCAAAGAAGACTTGGGATGAAGTTATTCGTAAAGATTTGGAAGATAAGAAATTGACTGAGGACTTAGTGATGAATAAATCCAAAGAAGGAAGATAATTCATGTGACCGACTTGACGTGATCCCGCATATGGTTAATGTTAGCCTACCCCAACTTTATTGAGAAAAATGCTTAGTATAATAATGACGATGAAATGGTCTAGATTTTTATATAAAAAAATTAGATAATAAATCCAAATTTTAATTAATATATTATAAATAATATGTTACAAAATAAACTAAGATATTTTTCTTCAATAATTTTTTAGCTTCGAATTTTAACAAGATTTAAAATTCTACATATCAATATACATATGTATTGATTGATCGAAAATGATTAATAACGATCGAACAAAATTAAATGAACGATGATGATGTAAAACATAGATTTTGAAGTTTCAATAAGAAGGATTGATGATAGGTTTTATCCAAAAGGTAAATGAAAAAGGAGTGGAAAAGAACAAATGATGTTAGATTTAACAACTTTAAATCTCTCACCGATATAACTAGTCTATTTTGGTGTAATATTTATGATTAAAAATTAGCGGCGATCACTACAGATAGTGTATCCTTATTCTAATTACATCTTTTATTTTTATTATTATGAATGAAATATAAATTATATCGAGTCAAAATTCTTATTTAAAAATAGGCTCTCTACCGTTAAAAATAAGGTTAAAACCGTATACATTGCACACTCTATTCAGACTTCATAATGAAATTATAAAACCAATCTAAACCAAACAAATCATGTATATCTCTTGCGGGGTTTCAAGAGGATAAGATGTCTTTGATAAGATTTATATAGTCTTTCCCCTACTCTAAAGAATAGAGTGACCGTCTCCAACAATACACAACTTGACACTGAAAAAAATATATTAAAAGTTAATATAAAATAAAATAAAAAATACAATACCAATAGTTGTCGTCGAAGGCCACCAATTTTCTTACTTTAGACATTAAATAATAGTAGCAACTCGGATCCGGCGTCTGTCATATCAAACACTGTGTTTATAGAGAGGTTTAAAATATTTATATATAAAAGTGCCTGCTCGTTCCAAGTCTGTTTTGATCAACCTCTTCTTCGAACTTCTCTTACTGATATATTTTGTTTATCTTTTTTATCAAAATTGTAATCCATCTTCTAAAAATATATCCGTACCACCGCAATCTATATTCTATAATTTTTTTTTAAAATAGATGCGGCATCTTTTTTTTTATGTTAGACAAAATGTTAAATAATTTTTAAAAAAAATTATTTAACATTTTGTCTAACATAAAACATGATTCATCATAACATTATTATTTTCGCAACTTCTAAAGACTAATTTGATTTAATCTACTCTGAAACGTACTACATATTTGGATGACGCATTTCTGTAATATGAAAATTATTATATTATCAATGAATATTATTATTTAATTAATTATTTATAAACGCGTAAAATAAGTATATTAAAGATGAGTGGGTCTTAAATGTCATACCTATATTAAAGAAATAAAGACGCATGCATCGTTCAACCACCGCGTGCCCATAGTTACAACTAGTCAGTAAGAATTTTTTTAATTATAAATCATACACAGATATATATTATTAATTATAAAAAATTATAAATTAATAATATTAATTTGGAAAGTTATTTTAAAATTTAATTTAAATTTAATTTTTTTTAAAGATTTAATATAATATCAAATTTATGTTTAATCCAATATTTTAAAAATAATTTAAGTTCAAAAAGTTCTGATTCGAATATATATATATATATATATATATATATATATAATACTAATTATTTATATAAATTTATATTTAATATATATATTTTTTAATTAATATAATTAAAATATTTATCAATTGTCATATTATATTCTATATATAACAAATACGGAAGACATGGGTCTTAAATTAACTTAAAGATAATTATCTTAAACTACTTTAGTAAAATTTTATAATTTCAGTATAATTTAATTAAATTACACTCCCTCTATTTCATATTAAACTTTTTTTGATTAAAATTATTTAATTTTAATTATAAATTATTTATTTTAGTATATAAATTTCATTTTGAGTATTCAAAATTTATAATTGTAATTAGAAATTTAAAATTTTAAATATTTATATTAAATATTAAATTTATAAATTAATATATATATATATAAATATTATGATAACAATTATTATAAAAGAATCGGTGGAAATGTACGGGAACATATATCTACATAAACTAAAAAAGATAGAGAATGACTATATGCTAGCTACAGATAAAAGTCAACGAACTGCAGTTCGACTAAATTATAGAAGATGTTGCGGTATGTACGTATAAGAAACGAATATAATTGTATCGTTTGGTATTTTTATTTTATTTAAATAAGTAAGTGACATATGCAATGTGAAATTCCCACCTAAAAGTATAGTAAACTACAACCGGCGCTGGCGTTTGAGAAAAGAAATTATAATAGACTTGGTCCACGCGGTTAAATTAATTACTGAAAATGAAATACGGTTGCTTGTAATTGTACACTTATGCGGGTTGTCTTAGTTTGGTTTTACGCGTCGATAGATATTGGTGTATTATTTATTCAATAATGATATTTAGTCCCATTTTCATAATCCGACTTCATACTCCTATTGAGGTGTCAACACCTCATTAAAATTAAAAGTTGATCCCCTGCATTAGGGTAATCACTAGATTTTTATCTCTACTCAATTGTTGACACATCAGTCGGACTACACATTCGGCTTATAAAAGTTGGACTGTGTACGTAGCACTACTGTTATTTATTCGTGGTTGTAATAAGTGCAAAAAATAATAATAAATAGATATTTATTTTTTCAAGCTTTCACTTATAAATCAGTTTTAAGTCCAGTCAAACAGTTAAACTTAAAGTGATAACTTTTAAGTGGAAGTTTGAAAAAAAATATATTTATTACTGTTTTTCTACGTATAAGCTGAAGTCACTTATAAGTGATACAGTGCCAATAAGAATTAAGATTTGTGCTTTTATATATGAGAAAAAGTATATATTTAGTTGATTTATTTAAATATTTATATATAGAAATACTAAAGTTTTCGAAATTGTTGGAAAGATTTATAAAAAATAATAATATATTATATTTGAAGCCGGGTCATTCGGATGTTAATGGTTGGAAATAATAGAGTAGAATAAATTAAGATTTTCAATGAATATACAATAGATTTTTATAGTTTTTGAGTTAAAAATTAACGAGAATTTAAAAATTTTAAATTTATGGATTGAATTAGTGATTGTTGTAGAAAATGATAAATAAAAACAGCGAAAAATCAGTTAAATGATAAAATATGAATATAAATTAATATGACATAAATATATAATAAATGTGAATATTAATGGTCTTCAATGACTACCACAATATTATATCTTTATTTTTATTTTTACTGTTATTATTAATATCTGTGTATTGTGTCAAGCCCAAAATCTTATCCGCAAACAAGCATCTCTATCTATATATCTATCTATTATATATGTAATTGGGCAACAAGGAGTTGTAGTGACCCATTTAATTCGATTTTACCGATATACCCATACTTTAGTCAAAAATTATTATTTTTAGTTTTATTCTTTCGTAATTATCATTAACTACATAGTATAAATATGCTAAATAATTTTTTTATCTTCAAATATAAATATTAATTGTTGAATATGAAAAGACTATTATTTTTTTGCATCATATTATATAGACCCAACATCATTAAATTTTTTATAGTATTATATTTTTATCTTAAAAATTTACTTATATCTTTTAAAATATTATTTTATATTTATATATTAAATAAAAAATTGAAGAAATTCAAATTTTTTGGATACAAATTTAAACTTAAATTGATCAACTCTTTTTTAATTTTATAGTTATTTTTTTCTTAGTTTAAAATATAAATTTATGTAAATTATATATTGATATACCTTGCACGATATATAATAGAGTAATATGGAGGTCTCACTCTTATTGTCGAATGCAATAATAAGTTGTAATCAGATATAAAATACAACTTAAACATTAGGGTGAATTTAATTGGGGAAGAGGAGAGCCTAACTTTTAAATCACCATTATTCTTGAAAAATCCCAAAATGGAGAGCTTCACGTGAGGAAAAATTGAAAAAATCTCAAAAAAGAGCTCTAAGTGGAGGAATTTAGAGAGGAGATTTAGCGAGTTAAAACCGGGTGGAGATAATGTATATACCTATTCATTTATTCATTATGATATTTAATGTGTATTTAATTAGACGTAGAGAAATATATAAAAGGTTGTATTAAGATTTAACTTTTTATTTAGCTGACAAATATATTTATAATTTTAAAGTTAACCAGATCAATTAACTTTATCTTTGTATAAATATAATCTTTTGTATTAGATACATAAAATTTACATTAACACATTATATTATGACGACGATAACCTCTAAAATATTATAATTAAATTTGTATACAAAAAATTCTTTAATTGCTTAATTTAACGGTATTATGTTTTATATAAAAATTAATTATTATCAATTTTCTATCTACATTCTCTCTATATATAATTTGTTATAATTTGTCATTGTTATGTTTAATATATTTTAATTCATACATTTTATATTTTATTTTATTTCAATTCAATCAATTAAATATATTAATTTTGTATTAAATATAAACCTGAAGATGTCAAAGTTGGGACCTTGAACACATAGTAATTTTTAATATATAATATTTATTTTTATTTAAATTAAGTGTAATGATAACAAAATCAAAATTATTATTAACCCAACATTATCTCCCTTATGCTTATTATATATAGTATATAATATTTATACATACCAACAAAAAATAAAAGAGGAGACGATATATGCTAATCTTAAAAAAACTCAGACATTGGATAATTTTTTTTATCTATATTCTATAATTGTGAGTGAACTTAAATAGTTCATTCGAATAAATACAAAATCCTCTTTACATGAAGAGTTTATACACGGTGCAGGTGTAAATTCGAGTCGAGTTCGAACTTTTTCTTAACAAGTCGGGACGAGCCTAACTTGCTGAATGAACTTAATTTTTATAGTTTTATGAATATATTTTTATATAAATAATTTGAATTATTTAGATTAGATGTGATACTAATATTTTTTTAACTAATAGAACTTTACATGTTTGAAATTAAATTTCTTATAAAAAAATTCTTTAACTAACAGAATGGACGTTCGTCTAATCTATTTTTGTTAAAAATAATACATATAAAATAATTTTAATTTTAAAAATCCTTCACTAAAATTATATACAAAAACGCACATTCCATCCTCTCGAACTCTACTTTAAAATTACACTGAATAGGTTGAATGATTATCTATAAATAAAAATTTATGACCGTAAAATATCTTTAGATAAATACTACCGTAGACCTCATATTATAATAACTTATACCTATATGTAATGTATAGAACAAATCTAACATTGCGGTTATAAATACAATTACAGTATAAATGTATAAAATTTTGGAGGGTTGATTCTCGCACCGTTTTACTTTTAAATATATAGTATTAAAAATATGATATGTTGCTATTTCATAATATAATTTTTTTTTATTTTTTTAAAATATACAAATTTAGAGGTTCATTAATTTTTTATATTATATATTTAAATAACTTTCACAAATACGTATTTAAAGACATTTTTTCAATATTTTAATTTTATAATATGTTTGACTATATAAATATTTTATTATTCTTTAATTAAAAAAAAACTTCTTTTAACATAATAATGAGTAGTACTTCTTTTATCTAACAAATTAATTTAGTCCTAATGGAAATATATCATGTAAATATTCTTGGCATGAATCAGGGGACGTCTAAAAATAATTGGTCAGGCTAAACAAAAAGAATAATAGACACGCCGTCCCCAAGTTGTGCAATATTGCCGTCACTGAACAAAGTATTTGATTTGATATCTGTCTAAATTATATTAAACAATGGCCACTTGTTTTATATGACTCATTAATGTTGATAAATCTTTGCCATTTAATTGTAATTCTTCAAATTATGAATATTTTAACTTTACAAGTAAAAGTCTGGGGTTTACGCGTAAATTGCATAAAATAAAGTGTTCAAATGTCAAATGATAAACTTTAAACACTTGGCATATTATTAATTGACAACCTGCATATATATATATATATGTCTTAATTTTATTTAGGCAACTGGTCTTTTTCGTGTTAAACCAGGCTGCCTTAGCATATAATATTTTGCCTACTACACAAAGTAAACTCATTCAAAATTTTGTGTTAATTAATAAAGAATAAATTAAATATTTTGTAATCTTAAAACATAGATATTATGATACCAAATTCTATTTTTGTAGTTGAAAATTTATGCCTAATTGTGAACAAGAATACAAGATACATGTACAGTTAAACCTAATCAAATTAATATTTACTAAATTAATAATTTTAATTAAATAATAAATTTCACAATTTTAACTTGAATTTTATAGAATAAATTAATAATTTATTTAATTTGATGTTAATCGCTTTATAAATATTTTGCGATGCACGATTTATTAATAAATATTTAAAAATAAAATTTATTTATATATATATATATATAGTTGAGTTCATAGAGAAACAATTTATATGATGAAACCGGGGAAACCAATAGAATTGTATTATATAATGGTATTTTGGTAATTAAAATGAAATTGAAAGACATTAATATTTATTCAATGTTCATGCATGTGCACTATTAATGGCCCACCATCCCTATTATTTTCTTATTTTTTTTAAATATAACTCTACCTTTAAAAAATAGTAAAATATTATATTATAAAAATTAATTAAATGAATAAAATATACTAAAATTATAAATTATATTTATTTAAAACTTTGAATATAACTATATATAAATATTAATATAGTTGAAAATAGAAAAACCAAAAATCTCAAACCCTCAAATTCCTAAACCATAAAATTCTCAAAACAATCCCTAACCCTAAAACCCATAAACCCTAAACCTAAACTCTAAACACTAAACCTAAACCCTAAACACCTGAAGCCCTAAAATCTAAACCCTAAATCTCTAAGCAGTAAACTCTAAGACTCTAAATGCCTAAACACTAATCCTAGGCCACCGAAGCATTCTAAAACCCCAAATAATGAACCCAAAAGTGAAACTGAAACGTAAAACCTAACTGGTAGGGAACCGAAGTGCTAAACCCTAAACTGATAGGGAACGAAATCGCTAAACCCTAAACTGCTAGGGAACTGAAGTGCTAAAACCTAACTAGTAGGTAACCAAAGCATTCTAAAAACCCAAATAATGAACCCAAAAATGAAACCGAAGCGCTAAAACCAAACAGGTAGGGAACCGAAGTGCTAACCTCTAAACTGGTACGGAACCGAAGCGCCAAACCCTAAACGGGTAGGGACCGGAATCGCTAAACCTTAAGTACTAGGGAATTGAGGTGCTAAAACCTAACTGGTAAGCAACCGAAGCATTCTAAAAACCCAAATAGTGAAGACTCTAAATGCCTAAACACTAATCCTAAACCCTAAACTTAAACCCTAAACACTAAATCTAAGACTTAAACCCTAAGGGACCCAAGTCTGTCATTACAAACTCGGCACTTAAGAGGGAAATAATATATGGAAGAAAAGTGGTAGATGAGGCCGTTGGCACAATGTCATCTATATATAAGAATAAAAAATCAGTCTCACCCATATATATGTTTATATATGAAAAGAGATGTATCATTCATACTATTAGTGAAACCTAATTTACCAAAATAAGTAGCAAAACAATGATATCAAACCCGAGGAATCTGTTTAAGGCCATATCACAATTTGGAACAAGACACACTTACTTTGGATAATGAGCATCATTAAAATCGGGAGGTTGATGCATGTAGAGAGTTTCCTATAAATATCCGTAAAGAAAGATATTCTTGATATCAAGTTGTTGGATCGGTCAAGAAGATAATAGTGCAAAAGTAAGAATCATGTGAATTATAGCCTGTTTAACCACCAGGCTAAACTTTTCATCACATTCCACACCAACCTGTTGCGACTTGCCATTGGCAACCAAAAGAGCTTTATGACTCTGTAAATAACCATCAGAGTTGTGCTTATATTTGAAAAGTCGCATAGAATGGATCACATTCGCATCTGGAGGGCGATCAATTGCCTAAGATCACATTTACTCAAATATAAAATGGAGACTTCAAATATAGGAGCTAACAGAAGAAGACATAGCTGAAGTTGCCTTGTATGAGAAGCTCTGCACTTTGCCTCTCAAAGAAAGAAATGAGTACTGTGAAAAAATTAATATGGAGTACATAACAAAGCTGGCAGAGGAAGATGTTCAAGAAGAAGCTCCCAAGTCTAATCTAAAGAAGTCAAGAAGGAAACTGGTTAAAAAGACTGTGGTTGAGGAAACTAATGAGAAATAGGAAAGAAAGAGAGCATATATGGATAAAATGGATAAACTTCTTGAAGTGCAAAAGCAAGTGCTCCAAGAGACTGATAAAACAACTGAACAAGCTCTAGAGGAAGCCAAGGAATTACTTGAAGATTTCAAAGGAAAGGGGAAAACAAAAGAAGTTATTGAAGATCCAAAAGTCTATAAAAAGAAAGAGAAGGGGATAATCATAAAATCCCCTGATGCTTGCAAGGCACCTCTTAAGCCTTCAAGTTCTCAGCGTCCTCCTCCTTCTTCTAGTTCATCTGCTATTGCCAGTGCTCCAAAATCTTCAGTTTCTTCTGGCTCTGCTGTTACAAGGAAAGGGGATGATGCTCATAATTAAAGAAGTCAAGAGTCAGACAGCTCTAAGAGGGGTTATGGGAAAGAAAGTAAAGGTGATTTAAAGATTGTGGATGCTAAGCCTTTATCAGAAATGGAAAAGCTCAATGCAGAGAATCAAAGATTTAAACAATTCATGGATTCATTTCATGAATTTCAAGTGAGAGTAAGTACAAGATTAAATACATCTTCTCAATCTCAAGGAACAAAACTAGAAGAATGGTGAACTTTAGACTCTTCAAAGGACTTGATGGATACGAACTCTCAAAATCCATCAAGAAGGTCAGAGTTGGTCCATTGGGTAATGTGATTATTGAACATCTTGAAAGACTAAGAAGTGACATCAATGATAAGGTAGATCCAGGTCATGTCATAGGAAAAAGATTATTTAACTATGACAGGGATGGAAAGGAGCAAGTTGTCCATGAGAAAGATTTTAATGAGCTTTCTATCTCAACTATGAGGCATATCATTGAAGAATCTGTTTGTCCCTGAGTTAAGATGAATTGTAGAAGGGGGTTTAATACAATTCACAGATTCTTCTTCAATTAATTAACTGTTATAACTTTAACAATTAATTTATCAATAAATCTATGAAAGTGATTCTATATTAACTTCTCTGCTGTTACGTTCACACAAACAATATAAATAGAAAGCAAGAATCAAGAAATTCTTCAAAGTCAAATATTATTACTTTAAAGACTGATTTCAAACTAAAATCAGCTTCTTAAAATCTCTGTATTACAATTGTTTCTTAATCTCTCTCAATTATAATCGCACATAAGCTCACACAGCTTCTAGTTACAAGTTGTATGCTATATATACATCACGAAAAACTAGATAAGGAAACCATTCCTAATCTAATACAACTTGCTTCTTTTTCTGAAAAACTATCCATACAGTAAAAGATAAATATGTAAAATATATTCTAGGATATCCCTAAAATATAGATGGATAAAATCTTCAGCTTCCTTCTTCAAATGAATCTTCAAATAAAGTATTTGCCTCGAAGTCAAACCCTAGTCAACCAGCTCCTTTGTCTTTCTTCAATTTTGCCAGGATGGAAAACTGCTTGTCTGCAAACTGCTTCCTAACAAAACTGCTTTTCAAGTGAACTGCTCATAACATGGAGAACTGCTTGTTCGCCAATCTGCTCAGGCACGACTGCTCCTGTGCAGCACTGCTTCAGTTTGGACAATCTGCTGGTTGCTTCAGAACTGCTCCTGAGCCTGACTTGGAAACAACTGATGCATATACTTGGATCTACTGCTCCACCAGCAGCTTTCACTTCACCAGCTTCTTTGAGATTTGTCTGATATAACATTACCCTCCATGCATATGCGCACCTAATTCCCCTTTGTTCAGTATTGTCATGTCTACATATAGTGCACATACTACACAATGGCTCAAAACTATTACATTGTTACTTTGAACAAATGTAATGTACAAATTGACTGTTCTAAATGTATTAAAGATTCTACCAGCAGTTTACTAATCTATACATCATCAAATTCTTATTACATGACTCATTCCTAACAATCTCCCCCAATTTGATGATGTCAAAACTTTACAAAGATAAAAATAAAAATAATACACAATTTACAAAAATTGCTGATAAACCTTTTTGAATGTGAACTTTCTCTATCAACTTGATCTTGCATATTTCTGATTTGTTCAGCATCATATATTCTTTCTTCACTTGGCCTCATATCATGAGTAGATCTGTAGTAATCAATAGCTTCTTGAAAAAGCTTATCCTTCTGTTTATTCAAGATCTCTCTGGCCCTTTGACTGATTTCTTCATTCCCTTTCAACTGTTTCAGCATTATGTCAATATCATTTCTTGAAAGATTTTCAACATCCCTATCCATTACAAAAGTTCTCAGCCTTCCCATCTTAGTCATGTATTCAATGGACCAAGGATGATTATAGTGTATTGCATTGAATTCTTCAGGATTTCCTCTCACTTTGACATACTCAATCCTGTCTGCAAATCTCTTTATTGACTTGTTTCTCTTTTCACCATCCTCAGCCCTAATTGGATCAGCATCAGTAGGAATAATCTCTTCTTCTTTAGATGAAGAACCTTGTTAATTTGCAGAATCGGAATCATTCCTTTTGGTAAGTACCTTCCTTCTTGTATAACCAGAAGAAGGAGGTTTTCTTCCTGAATGCTTATTATGAACTCTTGAATTTCTTCCAACTGAGGTGTGACCTGTAGGAGGTGGAGGTGGATTGTCATCTTTTCTTCTTGCTTCCAAAGATGGTTTGCAAGCTTCTTTTTCTTTCTTTCTAGCCCTTAGCTCTTCTTCTTCTCTAAGATCTTTATTCTTTTCTTTTGTTGCTTTTGCCTTTTCAGCTCTAGATTTCTTTGCAGCTTTAGCTTTTTCTTCTGCATCTAGCTCCATATCTTGTATTTCTATGTATCTAGTAATAGACTTTGGTATCTTTACTCCATTGATTTCAACCTCATCATCAGAATCACTATCAGAATCATCTGCACCCTTGGGCTCACCAATTGTGATACCTTTTGGTTTTGAACCAACATTTCTAGACTTTTTCTTCTATTCCATATGTCTTTTGCCGTTAGGATCTTCAGGATCAAACTCAGGTTCTTGACCAGCAGTTTTACCAATAGATTCTGAATGACCAGCAGTTTTACCAGTAGATTCTGAATGATCAGCAATTTCAGGTTGAAGAAATTTAGGTTGTACCTTCTAAACATTCTCCCCCGTTTTGACATCATCAGAGGCATAAATCAGTTTTATTGTGTTCATTAGAAGTTCCTGTTGCTTGATTAAAAGATCAAATCTCATATCTTGAACATTTAATCTTTTCATCAACATTTTTCTTTCTTCCATCATCAGCTTTCTTTCTTCCATATAAGCTTATTCTCTTTGCTTTGCTTTGAGAATCTATCTGTTAGCTGTCTCTTTTAACAAGAATGTCTGACTGTCTCTGAAACTTTCAAGAGCTGTTTTAAACTTCTCAACCAGATTTCCTTGTTCTTTGCCCAAAACCAAAGAGAATAAATTTATGGCCTTCAAAATCATTTTTGACTTGTCATTCACTGCTTCATAGACTTCATTAGGTGTTAAAGATTTAGAAGCAGATCCCAATGACATTAGATATGCCTGCCTTGCTGCTCTAGCTGCTTCTTCCAAAGTAGGTTCATACTTATCATTGAGCCAGGCATCATCTTCTTGATCTTCTTGTTCTTCTTGAGGACTAAGCT
>JAUEJK010168887.1:0-10843 GCA_032274865.1 Eryngium alpinum
CTTGATTATCTTTTGTGGATGCAGAGTCTTATTTTTTGAACCACCCAACACAGTTATTTCTTCATCAAGTGTTGCAGTTGTTGAGCTTGATTCAGTCATGATTTCTTTTCCCATTCTTTTGTTTCTGGAGCCAGCTGTTGACTTGACAGATTCTGGTGTTTTGAATGCTTGATCAAGAACTTCTTCCGTTACCGGTGTTGCATTGGTAACCTGAATTAGTAAGGAGTTTATTATCCCAATTTGTGTTATAAGATATATCTGTGAAGTTTATAACATATATATATGAAGGAATTATGTGACCTGTGAATTTAGAAATCCTATGCTAAGGTCTTCAGTACTAAGACTATGATCTTCTTTTATGTCAAAACCATGTTGAATATCAGTTGCAGTGTATAACGTCGAACTGTTCTTAATGTTGGCCTCCGATATTAATAGGTTTATTGTGTACTATTTCCCAATAATATCATGGAGAATCTGAGGGAAGTCTTCTTCTTTTTTGTTTGCCTAAAATCAATATTTATTCAGTGTCTGTAATTAGTAACATTTGGATATGTTATATGTCAAAAATGATGGAAATTCGCTAACCTTTTTTTGTTCGAGATGAACTTTGACAAGTTTTGTACCACTTATACGACGCACTTCACGGTCCATTAGAACAATTTGAACTATATCAGTACTGTCTTCAACAATAGTTGAGAGCCGAAACCTTCAAAATTTATATAGAAGCATTATTATTTGCTTAAATACACTGAAGATCAACATAACAAAGTTTGCTACTGTATAGTAAATATACTTTTTCTCTGAAACATGAACAGTGTGCTGGCATAGTTCACACCAGTACTTGTTTTTGTGCTGCTCAGATTTCTCTACTTCACCTTGGCATGATGAACATGCATTATAGAACCAACCTTGAGCTTCATCAATGGACAGCAATGTGACTTGGCAAATGATTTTTTTCTGGTTTCAATATATGTATATAATAGTTAACTAACAAAACATGATTGTATTAAAATAAAATTCAACCTTGATATACTCTTCAGTGAGTTGTTGAATCTTAGCCAGTGGGAGAATAGGTGTTGGTTCTTTTTTGGCTAAAGCATTGGTTCAAGGCATGACAAAATCTCCTTCAGATAACCTGATTGAACAGAGTGTGCAATATCAGTATAAAAGAAACAAATTATATAAGTAAATACATATATTTAAAGTGCTGACCTCATACGCATTTTATGTACACTGTCATGATTATGATTTATTAGAAACCTTGACGCAGTGAGGTTAGACAGTTTAGGTGGTGCATCTGTTCATTATTCAAATGTTAGAGGATGAATTCTGGGTTTAAATATAAATATAAGATGTAAGATACAAATAATTATAACAACATGTGTTGAATACATTAACTCTTGCACTTAAAAGTATAACAATAATAGGTGTTTCAGCACAGCTCTTAAGTGCAGCATCAAACTCAGTTGCAACTTTATCCCATACCCAATATTTAACTGAATCACTAGGATCAAATAATTGCATTATAAGTACATGTTGCAGAAAATTGATTTTTTTTTTGTAAATGTTGTCTAAATATAGACATGTATAACACTTGGTATCAAGATTATAGAAAATTAAATTTGAACTTATGTAGAGAAACTAACTTTCCATCAGTTAGTGTAAACTTGACAGAAACTTGGTCGTCACCGTATCTGTTAGTAGAAGGACTCAATGGCTCCACAGACTGCATAACTCCAATAACATCTAAAACAAATAACATAAGTTTGATATAAACATAATAAGGTTGATTTTCTTTACTGAAATATAAGGGGTGAAGAGTACCTATTAACTGATATAGATCCCCTGTTTTAGCTATATCTGCAATTTCACCTACATCCGTAAAATCATAGGTTTCCATTTCGATTATTCAATCATCTTCAGAAATATGTTTAAATGAGGTATGGTTATTTAACCATATCTGCCTATCATGCCTAACAGATTTGAAAGCATCAGATTTACAGAGCCTAACACTGAAATTGTCTATTACATATAAGTGGCCCTCATTGAAAGCATTATGCAGCTTCTGGGGAGTATTGTCAAGCCATATGACAGCCTGCATACGTTTTTGCTGATAAATTCATATGACATAAGATTTTTGAATTGTTAGTATTATTATTGCATCAGAAGAATTATTATTTGAATACAAAATGACGATGTGGAAAAGTTATACATTATCGCCCATAATGATCAAGTTCCGTGTTGTTTTCTTTCTCTCAAGCTTATTGGTTTCTTTATGCCGAATATTTTTACAGCTATCCCAAACACGTATAACTCTAACTTTAAAAGTCCACGTATATTTCGAATCATCAAGTTCATCTAGACTGTTAAACACATTCATGACTCTGAATTGAAAGGTTATTGGATAAGATAATAACTATATTTATGATATGATAGATGTAGAAGGGATTATGAATTACCTGGTGACTGTGATTTCATCCATCCAGGAACTTCTTTTCCACCACTTATTTTTTTAGCCGCCCAGTATTTGATTCAAAATTGTTTAGTTGAGATAAAGTTAACTGATTATCTAATTATGAAGATCATGTGCATATTTATAGGAAAATTTGAAATCATTGTGATAGAATTGTTAGTTTAAATTTGGTAATTGGATATAATTATAGACCTAGAATTTATCCATAATCAATTTAAACATAATTAATGGTTTTTATGTATATAAACGTGTACATTTTTTTTTGCAAAACTAACATTTAAATGTTCTAATTTATTTAATTAATAAACAACTAATTATTTTTCTGCATATCATAATCTAATAAGTTTTTTCACAATATATTAATTATTAATTAACTAATAACTTCTCATGTCACTTACCTTATTAATTTATCAAAGTTTTACTCTGTAAGGTGGTGAAGTTTACTTATATAAGTTAAATTTAAATATTTTATATGTTTTTTTAATGATTTTTGATTTTTATTTTTTAAGCCATAAGGTTAAAAAATTAAGTTATTTATCAAAATTAATTTTTTTTAGTTAACTAAAAATTCTCAACTATTATAACTATACATATACTTATTTTATTTTTAAGTTGATGAATAAGTTGAATTTAGTGTATCAATTCATTAGGTTATTTTATTTACTTACTACATAAAAAAATTAAAATATTTAATTTAATTTGAAATAATTTAATGAAACAATTCTTTTTATGTTTTTTTTATTTTACTGAAAAAATAAAGATGATGTAGTTTAAGAATTAAAATGTTCATAAAAAATAAATAAATTTCAGGAATTATTAGATAATCCAAATAAAATCTATATTCATAATCTAAAATAAATAATATATATAAAAAATAATAATATAATATAATGACATATAATTTTTTTGAATAATAATAATAATAATAATAGAAATTATTATGCTTAGTCAGGGTTGGAAAATTTAACCCAATGTGGGCAAATACTATTTAGGACTTAGAGTATCTCCAATGGTATTAGTTAAAATGGTTAGCTAAAATGATACAAAGTATCTATTATGTAAATTATAGAGAGAAATGAAGGTTGATCTCCAATAGTATTAGAGATACTTTTTAAAAAATACATTTAAAAGTATAATATTTAAAAAATAGATTTAAATGTACAATATTAGAGTTACTTATATTTAAAAAATAGTACAATATTATTACTTTTAAAATTTAAAATTTCATTATTTTGGTGAAAAAGGTGACATAGAAAAACTAAAAAATGTCGTGGCATATATAGAGAATGAACTACGGTCCATAAATTTAGAGAAGCAAACACACATTCTCCAAAATTTTAGCTAATCAGACTTGATGGTCGGAGATAAAAATTTTAACTGAATCTATATATTTAGAGAGCCATGTAAGATATACAGAGCGGATTGAAGATGCTCATAGAAGCTAAAATAACCAAGAACATCTTACTTATTTAAGTACATAAGTCAAAAAATAGATTTGCACAAACAACTCAATTGTGGCGTAACAAAATAAGAAACGCATATCAAAAGTAGAACATGTCTATTCATATTTGAGTCATAACCCAACCTAAAACATACATATTTAGCTGGAGGAAACTATTTTCCTCAGCTGCCAATCTGAACCATACTTAAAATCCTTACAACCGTAACATATGTTTTCAAAACAAACATTGTCAGCAGAGATAACAGAAGTTAACAAAGTTTTGCAAAAGGGATGATAATAAGAATAAATCACACATTTTTAAAGCAGAAACTATTTGATCTTCCCAACCCAATGCTGCAGCACCATCCTTCAACTTGTTGCCATAATCATTCATTTCATCTTGGAGCGCATCATACCTAGCTTTCAAACTGTTCATCAGCACATCCATTGTATAAATATCCGGATGAAAGCCATGGCTGTAGGCTGATAGAGAAGTCCTTCTATAGTCCAAAGTACGATACACATCACTTGAGATAGTTAATAGTTATGGCTCAAGACCGTCCTGTTAATTAACAATTATATTATTGGGGACATAGTTCATTGCAGCAGGAGTGAAGACCTTCTCACTTGCTTCCCTGTAACCATAAAAAGTTTAGTATGGCAATCACAATAATATACAATGTGTTAAGCACATACTCTGTCTAATACTGAAACTTACTTCATCTGATCATTCACTGGTTTTGCTTCCTGTATAAGTTGTTCATGAAGTTTTTAAGTTCTTTGTCAAACTTTTGAGTTTTATCCATCATTGCCATCACGGATAATTTTTACTGAAGTGTAACTTGAGTGAGGTTCTGTATAGCATTGCTAACCTTCTTCTGGACTTGATTCCACTCCATAATCTTTTGGGAGATGTCAACTCCTTCCTGGTTCATTAAATGTGGCATATGAAGTTAAATATAGATTATCAGTTGTTGAACAAACAATCAAATACATTTCCTTAAATTGAGTTAGACCATTTGAGTAATAGAAATTTGATACTGCACTAACCAAACAATAGAAAATATGGTACAACATATAGATTCAGAGAAAGATATTAAGTGTTCTAATTGGAATCAAATTTAAATATAGGTAAGAACACAATCCAAATCTGACATTTGATTCAAATATGCTTATTTAACTATCTTAAATTAAAATTATTCCAGTTTAGAAAGAAATAAACTATAGAAATCAAATAATTTTTAGACTTGAAATCCTTATTGGAAGCAAAATTAATCAAATAACATATAAACATAACTAAAAGCAACAGTAAGTGTAATAAGTTAAAAATCATAATATGCATAAAAATATGTACCATTATATAAACTATTCATAATTGTTTAAAATTACAATAGCATACTATTAGCTTTCAAATGTTTGATCTCATGCTCAAGATGTAATTTAGAATGAAAAACAAAGCACGAAATAGCAATGAATATACTATTCTAAATCACCTTAAGATGAGGCAAAATTATCTGAATTAGAAACAATCACATCTCCATTAATATAAGAAATCAAAAAATAGTTCATAACAAAATAAAGTTTATAAAAAATATATAATAATCTATAAATTCTTAATTATTAATACATATTAAACATTATCATAAATTGTAATATTTTTTTAATATAATTAACGTTTAATAAAATAGTGTATGCTTAAATTATACTACTATAAATTAAATATTATAACATATACTTTTACACATGTGTTACCTAGGAAAAATGACAGTATCTAAATATAAGATTCTTCTTCTCTGTCATATATATATATATATATATATATATATATATATATATATATATACTTGAAATTGTCTATGTGTCATAGATAGTAATGATTGTCATTATGGTACATCTATTTAAATAAAAGAATATAATAATTATTAATTTAATATGAAGAGACATTAATTGTGTTTCTTGATAAAGTAAAAGACACAGGTATGTGTTGGAAATAAATATAGATTTGAAATTATAATATTATAATAATTAAATTTGTTCATTTAAAATTAGTGTAATTATTGTTAAAAAATTAATATCTACAATTACTTAACTAATCCTAAAGAATTAAAAATTAAAAATTAAAATTATAATGTTTATATTTTTTTCATAAAATATAGCCATTAAAACAAATAATATTTAGATTATATTGTGACAAGTATGTTCGATTTTTTTTATTTATATAAATAAATAAGAATTGAAAGAGAATGTTAAAGAGAGATAATTCTTGGGATAAGTAACTTCCACAACAAAATAAATAATGTGGTATATAAGAAAAAACCACATATCATTTCGGATACCCTCGATATTCGTGTGGTAAGCTAAAATTTCTTATTTTCTAAAGAAAATATAGATATAAGCGTACTTGTTTAGTAAAAAGTATTAAGTTGTATAAATTATAATTTTATTTATTAAAATTTTAAAAATTCACATGAACTATGAATATAATAGTATATGATTGAAATTTGGATACGTGTTGTTGGAGTTGTAGTAGGTTAGGATCCAAATTTTGATCAAAAAATGATCCAAATTTAAATCAAATTGTTGGAGTTGGCCTAAAAGAAATCTAAAAATAAGTGTATTTGTTTAGTATTAATTATTAATTTGTTATTGATTTCAGATAATAATTATAATTATTAAAAATATTTTATAATAAATATTTATGTAAATAGTAAATAGAAATAGAAGTGCTTTGAAGTCTTGTCAACTTATAATTTCAAAAGAATCTAAGTAAATCTTTTGTACTCAAATCAACATAATTAATGTAAGAGTCGAGGAAGATTTTAAACTTGATAAGATATATATTGGTATATATCCAATTGAAGTTCATTAAAATTAAATTAAAATTTTATAAAAAAACATATAATAATCTATAAATTCTTAATTATTAAAACATATTAAATATTATTATAAATTTTAATATTTTTTAATATAATTAATGTTTAATAAAATAATGTATGCTTAAATTATACTGTCTTTGTTATAAAGACTAATAATATTAATAACTTTTAGTTTAAATATTAAAAAATATTTTAATTTATACAAAAGACCAAAGCTAAAATAGAATTTTAATTAATATTTATTTAACATGTAAAGGTTTAACATGTAAACGTGGGAGGAAGTTTTATACGTAAATATATACATGATTACAGAAAACCTAATTCATATTGTAGTGCTATAAAACCTTGTAAGCTATTGATGGAATAAAGCAATTAATAGAGGAAAAGTCAATGCTCCTAAAGTTGTGAAGGTGAATTAATAAGGTAAGTAACAGTCATATCAATTTATACACACATATCTTCCTTTTGTAAATAAAAATGCTATATATAAATTAAGGTAGATATAGATTGGTACATAGTTAAGAAGGGAGAATATATTTATAGAAACCGAAGGAATAGAGAGCTCTATTTTGAGGAAGATTTGAGGCAAAGTCATATACTCAGTGATGGAATCATCAAAGGTACATTTTTAGTCCTATTGAACTTTGAATCCAAAATATATATACTTGTTCTATTCTTATATAATTTTATAAATCGATTATAGGATAGAGGAACTAACAAAGGTAATTTCAATTATGAAGAAAACAGAGGTATGGATTTTATCTAAAAAGTTCAAATTATAAAGGATTTGAACTGTTAAATTGACATCTTGCACTGTTGGACAAATGGATATAAAGTTGTTGCAAGTTTTTTATTATGTAATAGTCAAAAGAATGGAAGACTTGGTTCAATTGTGAGTAATCTCTATGCATATTTTGTTAGAGTTTATACGAGCTTGTTTGATTTAAGTGTAATATCATATACTATTTTGTGCAGAGAAATCCTCACTTGTTTCATAAAAAATTTGGTAAAGATATAAGAAGAATTGTTAAAATTCAGTGTAAAGAAGGTAGGTGGTGAAGAGCTATTTACACTCGATGTGGAAAGAGATCTGTAAATTTGAAAAGATTCATGAAAGTGCATGACATACAACTGTATAGCATTCTGCACTTTGAGTATCTTGGAGATGCAAAATTTATAGTTAAAATTTTCAATCCAATGGGATTGGAAAATGATGTTTTAATGTATAACAGTAGATATTGTAAAATAGAAGGATCATACATTGAATACGGTGAGAATCGATATGTGCTACTTGAAGGGAGCTTGGAAGAAGAGAAGGTAAAATCTCTTTTGAATTTTAGTGGATATGGTGCAAAGGAGTACTATACATTGAATATGAAATCTTCATATATTAATTGGAAGGATGATTTTTTAGTAAGTACCACTGAACATATATTAATTTCTTATCAAATATTATTGTATTATACTTGCTGGTACTAATTGTATACATATTTGTTAGATTCCAGAAGTCATATGTATGATTTGTGGAAGGAATGGAAAAATGGAGATAGAGTTTAACTGAAATTTATAAAACAAAGCTGGGAGATAGTGATAGAGGAATTTTTTTCATATGTCAGATTTGGAATAGGATGTCGTAAGTTTATTGTTGATTCAAAGCTCAAAGAAGGTGATCAATTGATTTTTTATAAGAGTACTTCAATACATGAAATAAATGTTTGTATAGTAGAATCTACTTAAGATCAAACAAACGGAAATGGTCAGGTACAATTTTTTTGGACACAATTCCACTAACTAATAGTTTAATACAGTAGCTAATAGTTAATATAATTCTATTTGTTTGTATCTAACTTTCAATTCTTATTTCAGATTTTACAAATGAAAATGCAAATTGGAATGTATCTTTCTTCCAATTCATATATGATCTTTCTATAAACGAAGGATAAATTATAAGTTACATGAATATGATTATATGTGTTGCTAGATTCATCAATAGCTATTTATGTTAAATACTTATAAGCTAATGGTATAATGATTGTATATTTTAGGTTGTTCCAAGACTTTTCCAGTGTTTTTATAAGGATATGCTTAAAAGAACTGGTGAAATATCGTGCGATAGTAAAAGCTGGAAGTGCACATATGAACCAACAAAGGGCTATTTTGTTGGATTGAAGGTAATATTTATGGAGTTAAAGTTTGAAACAAATGACACCATTATCATGAAGTTTACAGGCAGAAAGGGATGGACTTTAAAGGTGTATAGAGGTGATGGAATGGAAGTTAAATACGGGCAAAAAAAAAAGTATCCTGATCATGTTCAAAAATATTCTTACCTCAATCTGAAGTGGACTGAAATTTCTGAAACATATATATAGTTTGAATTTACATTTCAACAATGTTATATATTAATTAGTGTGTCAATTTTAAATTTATATTTTGCTTTGTACTGAATTCAAAATCAGATTATGATTCTGAGAATGAGGAAATGAGGAGTGTAGATGCTGGAAGTAATGAAGATACTGATACAATTTCAGAGAATGAAATAGAAGATAGCAAATGCTAAATGCACTGACATTATATGCATAGTTAGTTTAGTTGATACATCACTTCACATGTTTTCAAGTGATTCAAAAGACATGAAAGTTGTGGGAAATAGCAACGAAGATACATCAGTTGATACAGTTTCAACTGACTCGGAAGAAATGCAAAATGAAGAAGATAACAATGAACAAAGAGCAATTTTTGTTGAAACTGTATCAAATGGTCATTTAGATGGGAAATGTCACGGACCGGTAAGTATAACATCTATATGTTGGTTTTTTATTTTTAACATATGAATCTTGTGATGTATAAGAAGAATCTGCTATAGTTTTAAATGATTTATAATTTTAACTATTGAATATATAATGACTAATTTATTATGTTTTTTAAATTTAAATTATGTACCGCGGGAAATGGATCATCTAATTGGACACCGGGAAGAAGATTTTGAAATTCTTGTTTATATTATTGGTGGTGAAGAGTGGACTATTGGAATAAAAAGTACAAATGGGAGACCAAGAATGTCATCTGGGTGGGTCCAGATTTGTAAAAAAACAGGTTCAGCGTAGGAGATGTTCTCACCTTTGAACTGCATCAGGAAGAAGATGAAGAATATTTTACCGTTCAAGTGGAAAGAGCATGAAGACAAATTGGGATTATGATATGTAATTTCAAAGATATTATTGGAAATTCTTTATATATTTATTGTTGGAAGAATTTAATTTTTCAACTTATGTGATGTTTTCTTATATGTATTATGGATGCTCATTGTTAGATAAATGATTAGAACCTTTAATATAATATATATTTTAGATTATAATCTATATTTTATTATTAAAAGATAAAATAAAGATATGTAGCCTCATAATATTAGCTGTTATTCTTTAAAAATAAATTATTACACAAATTTTTTAATTTGTCTCATAGTTTAGAGTTATGGCTATTTTAAGTAAGATTTTAATAGCATTAAAATTTAACTAAATCTATTAATTGGATATATAATGAGGATATAGATCTTAATATTAATTCTAATTTTGGGGTGAATACATTTTAAGACTCTATAAAGATTGTTGTTTTCCATACTTGGACTGAATGAAGACTCAAGAAAACGGACCTTTAAAAATAATAAATTATTTTGGGTTGAATAGGTTTTGAAACTCTATAAAGTTTGTTGCTTTGTATTGTTAGGCCAAATGAATACTCAATAAATCAGGCCTTTAAAAAAAATAAAGTTACTAAATTATTATTATTAATATATATATATATATATATATATATATATATATATTATATCTTTATTTTATTATTAAAAAATAAAATATTAGTTATTCTTCTTTTAAAATAAATTATTACATAATTTTTTTAATTTGTCTCATACTTTAGAGTTATGGCTGTTTTAAGTAAGATTTTAAAAGCATTAAAATTTAACTAAATCTATGGAATTAAAAAAAATTAAATTTATCAAATAAACAATGTAATAAAAGAATACTATATGTTCATTGTTTATTAATATAT
>JAUEJK010169099.1:0-10842 GCA_032274865.1 Eryngium alpinum
GATTTTTCAATTGTTACATAATCTTCCAATTATATCCTCAATGTGGTTACAATTATATATAACTATTGCTTAACTCATGGGTAGAGTTAGTAAAATTATTCTGCAGTTTGTTCAGGAATTATAATATAAAAGATTCCACAATTTGGATAGTATTATATATGGGCTTATGTATATATAGTTTATCTTTTTTTATACTTTTTGATTTTGGTGTGTTATGTTAATTTGCTAAACCCAAATTTTGTTAATCGATTAGGTGTTTCAACTTTACCTTGTATAATTTTTCTCTCTTTCCCATAGTATTTGACGAATTGATTTTTAACGCTTACATATACGGCAAGTTAATTAAGCTACAGATTAGCTTATTATTGTTTATGATCTATTTACCAATACTCTCTCTTCACTATTATTTGACTCCTTTGAACTTTTAACAGGTACTAGTTTTTTAGCCGTGCAAATTGCACGGTCTTTTTATTAATTTTTTAAAA
Source organism: Eryngium alpinum (assembly GCA_032274865.1). Taxonomy (NCBI): domain Eukaryota; kingdom Viridiplantae; phylum Streptophyta; class Magnoliopsida; order Apiales; family Apiaceae; genus Eryngium; species Eryngium alpinum. Next base: position 486 of record JAUEJK010169099.1, read on the forward strand.
ATTTATAATTAATTTTATTATTTTATATACTTTAAATATTTTTTTTATTATAATAATAATCTAATCTAATATGTTAACAAATTATTTGTTATATGGTATTATATTATTGAAATATTTATTAATAAATTTCTATATATTCAGAAATTAATGTATCTATAAATTTAAAATAGTAATTATACATTTATATATTATATAATTTAGTTATTATTTTGTTACAGTATATTTTCTTATATTTATAATAAAAGTATTGTTTAAATATATTTATTATGTTTATGTACTTATTTTATTTTTTAAAAATTAATAACAAATAACTATTCATTTATATAATATATAGATATATTTTTATTTATATAATATTATATATTCTATTTTTTTATTATAACTTTTTTTAATATATTTAGTAAGTATTATATTTTTAAGATATTTATTTTTTTACTTATAAAATTTATCTAATAAATATTTGATACCTATTAAAATAGCCCTTTCAATTTATTGTATATAGAATATAATAAAATTTATATAATAGATAATTTTATAATTATTATTTATATTTTATTTTTTATTTTTTATGAGATGTGGCATTATTATAGAAATTCTTTATAAAATTATAACTTAGTTTTTTATGATTGTAATTTATTGTACGTGTCAAAATTTTAAAAAGACGTGTAAACTTTTTAGAAGTATAAGTTTTCATATTTATACGTGGCATTTATTAGACAGTTTTATGTAAATTAAATTGTTACAATTTATTTAAATTGAGAAACCCCTTAGCCTTATTATATATAGGATATAATGCGTTTAAAAAATATAATTACTGTTACTATATCTTATCAGATTTTATAATTTAAATAAATATTTAAATTTTAATTATTATTTGATGTCAAAAAATATAAAGATATCAGATTTAAATATATCTAGAAAACGTATTAAAAGGTACTCCTATATCATGGAATGATGGAGATAGTATTAAAGTAATAAATAATTAAAAAAAATATCATAAATTACTTTTTTACTATTATTTAACTTTTTTATAATAACATCGGGATTAACCATACTTAGGCCACTCAATCATTGCCGTCCGTAGATAATTAGTCTCCTTCTGAAAAGAAAACCAAGACCTCCCTCGCTCATTCTTCTCTAGGGTTCTGCCCCGCCACGCCTCATTTTTAGGCACCAATTTGCTTTTCATTTCAAAATTTATCTTCTCAGCAGGACTCGATCTCTAGTGTCGATACATACATATATATACCTATATATGTTTGTGTGTCGGAAGAGAAAACTTTGTATGTATTCCTCTCTAGGGTTCTGCGCCGCCCCACCTCATCTCTACTATGTGCCCTTTGTTAGGGTTAAAGGGGCCTCGTTTTTGTTGGAGGAAAATTGCTGTACTGATATGTATCATTTCCTGGGTAATCTTCTATCCTCAAATGTTCTCTTTTTCTTTATTTATTCACATTTAGCAACTGAAGAAAAAGTATGTAGTCAACAATTAGGGTTTTATATCTGATCTTCAGTGTTGGTTCTAGTTTCTATCTGATTTATGGTACCTGTTGAATGATCTCTAATTTCTAGGGTTTCAAGCTGTTTAGAGAGAGTTCTTAATTACTTGTTTAATTTGAACAGGGTAATTCTCTATACCCGTTGCATTTATGGTTCCTGTTGGATGGCAAATGGTGTTTAAATGGCTGTTACTTGTAACTAATTTTAAACTGTGCTAAACAGGATTGTGGTCTCTTATCAGTGCCTACCCTCATTTTTATCTGCAACAAACTCCACCTACAGCTAAGTTTTCTTTACTCTTAGTATTCATACATACATACATATGTATCTCTGCACACACGCGTGTGTGTAGATATTCACCCATCATTATTAGTTGCATATTGTTTAATTCATTGGCAGCAACTCCCACACCTAGTATGGTATGACAAGTAGAGTATCGTCTCTCGAAGAACTAAAAACAAATCAAATTCTTCCTTTGTAGTTTAGAAAAAATGTAGAAAAAATGTATTATAGAGTTGAGTTTTATTTACCTAATCTAGGAAACAAGGAACTACATAGAAGTATTGAGAACGAATCAAATTGCTCCTTATAGTTTAGGAATAATGTAAAGAAAAATGCATTATGAAGTTTTATCTAACTAATCTAGGAAACAATGAACTAATAAATAAAAGTAATCTAGGAAATATTAATGTGTAATTGATTTTCAATTTATTATGATATAATTTGACATTTACCTTATAGGACAACTCTTTTGAAATTCCCTTCGAGATTAAACATAACACCCAAAAATTATTCTTTAATATCATTCTCATATCAATAGAGAACAATTACAAACAATTACGCACAAAAAGTTACTTGTCCCATAATCGGGATAATAATTTCTCGATTCAATACTTGAATTATTGAACAAATTATAAAACTCGTCTATCAATTTAAGATAGAATCCCTAATTCAACTAAAAGTTCGCGACTCTTTTAATTCGATGATAGATTAACAAGAATAAAGCTTAAACCATATAAAAATCATACATCTACGGAAACCCAAAGGTTTACCACATAATTCCCATTTTAAGGGATATATTAGTTACTCATAGAAGAAGCAAAAATAAACAAAGAGTAGAAGAATACAACTTGAAGGAATCACAAACTCTTGAACTTAGATGAATCTCTTCAATCCTTTACCATATAATTTTCTCCATAATTACAAGTGTTTCTCACTCTCTAAAATCTATATAAAAGTGGCTCCTTCATTATATCTTATAATGTTTGATATTTATACATAATAGTGAAATATTCTTTTAATAAACTAAAAATATAAGTCCAAATTAGAGTAGGAATGTTGTATCAATTGCTGCCTGCTCATTCTGAAAATTAGCACTTGCTCCTAGCCTTCTTTTGTTGTAGGAAATTCGCTGCATGAGCGTGCAATCACCTGCGCACGTAGTGCAAAGTGGCTGGTGGAATTTCCTCTTCCTGCCCGTTCGGGCTGAAATGTTTCATGGTCGTGCACAATTGTGTCCTTTTCTTCTTTTTAAAAACTCTTTTCCTACACTTCTCTTCCATCTTTATAACTCTTATGCCTACGATAAAAACAAAATATAGAGAAGCAAAAATAAAAAATGTTATACAAAATAATCTAAACATAACAACGTGATTATTTTGAATCTGTACAACAACATTGAAAATCAAAGGCTTTTGAAAAGTGACAAGGTTATACCAACCTTTCTGAACATAACAATATGATTATTTTCTGCAGTTGATAGGTTACATAAGCTAACACATTAATAAATCAATCTGTAATGAAAAGAATTAAAATTATTCAAACCGGTGACCACAATATGATGCACTTGTTATCTAGCTTCTAAAAAGAATTTAGGGATTTTAATGATGGTTTTACGGACTTTTGTTCCTATTAAATACAACTGAGAAAGGGCATACAAATAATATATTCATGCAGGAATATCAAATGATTTTCCCTCTTGAATCTTTGATGTTAGAAAGTAACTCTAGTGCTGCTGCATAGGTAGCTCAATTAGGCAATGAATCTCTGTTAGTCAAATAACAATCTTAATAGGACTGAGTTAGTTTCAACGGTGTTAGAAAAGGATAAGTAGCTTCCAAATTAGCTCCTTAATATGCTCAATTTAGTTGAAAAATGTTGCAGTATAAATAGCCATTAGTTAAATGAATATACTCCAGCTTCCCAATTTTTTTTATGTTTTTTTATGAATATATAACCAATAAAAATGAAGCCATCATAGAAATATTTAAGTAAAAGAATTTGTGAATGGCAAATGAACAATTTACTTGCATCCAGGAAGCTTCTGGAGCGGGATTTGTCGGAAGAGTTTCCTTGGTTGCGATTTTTAAATTAAAATTCTCAACTGTAAAAACAATGTTGACCATAGTCTCATCCTCGGGCACACGATTATTTGGTTATGTCCTTCTTATAGAACTAATACCTTCAGAATATATCTGGCTTCTTATTATTATTAAAACACTTCAGCTGAAGGAATATAGGCACTCAATATCATGATATGGAAACAAGATAAACTTTAGTGCAATTTTTGACTAGTCTAAACTAAAACATCGCGATATAACAAATATTCCAACCTCGTCAAGTACTCCATAAGTTTAAAAGTGATTGCCTTACGTACGAATATAACAATAAATTAAATTGGAATCTGTTTCCACTCTGTCGCCGAAGAAAAAAAAAATCATGAAACAGAAGATCACATAAGAATAAGAGAATGCAAAGATTAGAAATATTGACTTGCCTGACATTATGGGAGTTTGACAATAGCTTGATAGCAGAGATGCACATGAATTTTTGTTGACTCTCTTTCGAACCTTTCCACTGATTCTTTTAATATCCTTGACAGATGAAGTTTCCATGTTCCTTTATAGATGGCAATGGGCAACTCTTTTCTGAAAAATAAACTAGAAACCTATATCATCCAACATACAATATAGGATAAAATTCAACTTATAGAAAAAGTAAAATGTAGAAGTAGAACATTACTGTGATCAAGAACTAACACAACAAATCTATAATAGCAAAGCTATAATAGGCAAAGCATAGCAATGATACTAAGCTTTAGAAAACCAATGAAGAAATAGACCTTTTCCCCAAAAACGGATCATTAGATTTCAGGTCGAGCTATAAGAATGTCCCATTATCATGTCAAGCTGAGTCCAATTATTGAGCTTCTTACTATAATGTTAGTTAAATGTATTAGGAAAATGAAGAATAAGTCAACTAATGTTCTTAGTTGACTTATATATGTAGCCTAAAAATAGGATTGGACAGTAGCTTTAGGTAATGATGATTTTGTATTTGATATTTAAGAAATTGTAATCTCTTTTCCACCATTGCTTTCTCTTAGTAACTGTCTATGTATTTCTCTCTCTAAACCTAGAGTCTCTCTAACTAGCTCATCTGATTTCTATCTTGCTTCTCATCTGATCTCTTTCATTCTCTATTCTAATCACTGGTGTTCCTGGAAAATATGTAATATGATTATAACATCCTAAAGCTACTATTCAATCCTGTTTATAGGGTTTTTAGGGTTTAGGGTTTATAGACTGCATATGTTAACTAACTAAGAACATTAGTTGACTTATTCTTCATTTTCCTAATACATTTAACTAACATTATAGTAAGAAGCTCAATAATTGGACTCAGCTTGACATGATAATGGGACATTCTTATAGCTCGACCTGAAATCTAATGATCCGTTTTTGGGGAAAAGGTCTATTTCTTCATTGGTTTTCTAAAGCTTAGTATCATTGCTATGCTTTGCCTATTATAGCTTTGCTATTATAGATTTGTTGTGTTAGTTCTTGATCACAGTAATGTTCTACTTCTACATTTTACTTTTTCTATAAGTTGAATTTTATCCTATATTGTATGTTGGATGATATAGGTTTCTAGTTTATTTTTCAGAAAAGAGTTGCCCATTGCCATCTATAAAGGAACATGGAAACTTCATCTGTCAAGGATATTAAAAGAATCAGTGGAAAGGTTCGAAAGAGAGTCAACAAAAATTCATGTGCATCTCTGCTATCAAGCTATTGTCAAACTCCCATAATGTCAGGCAAGTCAATATTTCTAATCTTTGCATTCTCTTATTCTTATGTGATCTTCTGTTTCATGATTTTTTTTTTCTTCGGCGACAGAGTGGAAACAGATTCCAATTTAATTTATTGTTATATTCGTACGTAAGGCAATCACTTTTAAACTTATGGAGTACTTGACGAGGTTGGAATATTTGTTATATCGCGATGTTTTAGTTTAGACTAGTCAAAAATTGCACTAAAGTTTATCTTGTTTCCATATCATGATATTGAGTGCCTATATTCCTTCAGCTGAAGTGTTTTAATAATAATAAGAAGCCAGATATATTCTGAAGGTATTAGTTCTATAAGAAGGACATAACCAAATAATCGTGTGCCCGAGGATGAGACTATGGTCAACATTGTTTTTACAGTTGAGAATTTTAATTTAAAAATCGCAACCAAGGAAACTCTTCCGACAAATCCCGCTCCAGAAGCTTCCTGGATGCAAGTAAATTGTTCATTTGCCATTCACAAATTCTTTTACTTAAATATTTCTATGATGGCTTCATTTTTATTGGTTATATATTCATAAAAAAACATAAAAAAAATTGGGAAGCTGGAGTATATTCATTTAACTAATGGCTATTTATACTGCAACATTTTTCAACTAAATTGAGCATATTAAGGAGCTAATTTGGAAGCTACTTATCCTTTTCTAACACCGTTGAAACTAACTCAGTCCTATTAAGATTGTTATTTGACTAACAGAGATTCATTGCCTAATTGAGCTACCTATGCAGCAGCACTAGAGTTACTTTCTAACATCAAAGATTCAAGAGGGAAAATCATTTGATATTCCTGCATGAATATATTATTTGTATGCCCTTTCTCAGTTGTATTTAATAGGAACAAAAGTCCGTAAAACCATCATTAAAATCCCTAAATTCTTTTTAGAAGCTAGATAACAAGTGCATCATATTGTGGTCACCGGTTTGAATAATTTTAATTCTTTTCATTACAGATTGATTTATTAATGTGTTAGCTTATGTAACCTATCAACTGCAGAAAATAATCATATTGTTATGTTCAGAAAGGTTGGTATAACCTTGTCACTTTTCAAAAGCCTTTGATTTTCAATGTTGTTGTACAGATTCAAAATAATCACGTTGTTATGTTTAGATTATTTTGTATAACATTTTTTATTTTTGCTTCTCTATATTTTGTTTTTATCGTAGGCATAAGAGTTATAAAGATGGAAGAGAAGTGTAGGAAAAGAGTTTTTAAAAAGAAGAAAAGGACACAATTGTGCACGACCATGAAACATTTCAGCCCGAACGGGCAGGAAGAGGAAATTCCACCAGCCACTTTGCACTACGTGCGCAGGTGATTGCACGCTCATGCAGCGAATTTCCTACAACAAAAGAAGGCTAGGAGCAAGTGCTAATTTTCAGAATGAGCAGGCAGCAATTGATACAACATTCCTACTCTAATTTGGACTTATATTTTTAGTTTATTAAAAGAATATTTCACTATTATGTATAAATATCAAACATTATAAGATATAATGAAGGAGCCACTTTTATATAGATTTTAGAGAGTGAGAAACACTTGTAATTATGGAGAAAATTATATGGTAAAGGATTGAAGAGATTCATCTAAGTTCAAGAGTTTGTGATTCCTTCAAGTTGTATTCTTCTACTCTTTGTTTATTTTTGCTTCTTCTATGAGTAACTAATATATCCCTTAAAATGGGAATTATGTGGTAAACCTTTGGGTTTCCGTAGATGTATGATTTTTATATGGTTTAAGCTTTATTCTTGTTAATCTATCATCGAATTAAAAGAGTCGCGAACTTTTAGTTGAATTAGGGATTCTATCTTAAATTGATAGACGAGTTTTATAATTTGTTCAATAATTCAAGTATTGAATCGAGAAATTATTATCCCGATTATGGGACAAGTAACTTTTTGTGCGTAATTGTTTGTAATTGTTCTCTATTGATATGAGAATGATATTAAAGAATAATTTTTGGGTGTTATGTTTAATCTCGAAGGGAATTTCAAAAGAGTTGTCCTATAAGGTAAATGTCAAATTATATCATAATAAATTGAAAATCAATTACACATTAATATTTCCTAGATTACTTTTATTTATTAGTTCATTGTTTCCTAGATTAGTTAGATAAAACTTCATAATGCATTTTTCTTTACATTATTCCTAAACTATAAGGAGCAATTTGATTCGTTCTCAATACTTCTATGTAGTTCCTTGTTTCCTAGATTAGGTAAATAAAACTCAACTCTATAATACATTTTTTCTACATTTTTTCTAAACTACAAAGGAAGAATTTGATTTGTTTTTAGTTCTTCGAGAGACGATACTCTACTTGTCATACCATACTAGGTGTGGGAGTTGCTGCCAATGAATTAAACAATATGCAACTAATAATGATGGGTGAATATCTACACACACGCGTGTGTGCAGAGATACATATGTATGTATGTATGAATACTAAGAGTAAAGAAAACTTAGCTGTAGGTGGAGTTTGTTGCAGATAAAAATGAGGGTAGGCACTGATAAGAGACCACAATCCTGTTTAGCACAGTTTAAAATTAGTTACAAGTAACAGCCATTTAAACACCATTTGCCATCCAACAGGAACCATAAATGCAACGGGTATAGAGAATTACCCTGTTCAAATTAAACAAGTAATTAAGAACTCTCTCTAAACAGCTTGAAACCCTAGAAATTAGAGATCATTCAACAGGTACCATAAATCAGATAGAAACTAGAACCAACACTGAAGATCAGATATAAAACCCTAATTGTTGACTACATACTTTTTCTTCAGTTGCTAAATGTGAATAAATAAAGAAAAAGAGAACATTTGAGGATAGAAGATTACCCAGGAAATGATACATATCAGTACAGCAATTTTCCTCCAACAAAAACGAGGCCCCTTTAACCCTAACAAAGGGCACATAGTAGAGATGAGGTGGGGCGGCGCAGAACCCTAGAGAGGAATACATACAAAGTTTTCTCTTCCGACACACAAACATATATAGGTATATATATGTATGTATCGACACTAGAGATCGAGTCCTGCTGAGAAGATAAATTTTGAAATGAAAAGCAAATTGGTGCCTAAAAATGAGGCGTGGCGGGGCAGAACCCTAGAGAAGAATGAGCGAGGGAGGTCTTGGTTTTCTTTTCAGAAGGAGACTAATTATCTACGGACGGCAATGATTGAGTGGCCTAAGTATGGTTAATCCCGATGTTATTATAAAAAAGTTAAATAATAGTAAAAAAGTAATTTATGATATTTTTTTTAATTATTTATTACTTTAATACTATCTCCATCATTCCATGATATAGGAGTACCTTTTAATACGTTTTCTAGATATATTTAAATCTGATATCTTTATATTTTTTGACATCAAATAATAATTAAAATTTAAATATTTATTTAAATTATAAAATCTGATAAGATATAGTAACAGTAATTATATTTTTTAAACGCATTATATCCTATATATAATAAGGCTAAGGGGTTTCTCAATTTAAATAAATTGTAACAATTTAATTTACATAAAACTGTCTAATAAATGCCACGTATAAATATGAAAACTTATACTTCTAAAAAGTTTACACGTCTTTTTAAAATTTTGACACGTACAATAAATTACAATCATAAAAAACTAAGTTATAATTTTATAAAGAATTTCTATAATAATGCCACATCTCATAAAAAATAAAAAATAAAATATAAATAATAATTATAAAATTATCTATTATATAAATTTTATTATATTCTATATACAATAAATTGAAAGGGCTATTTTAATAGGTATCAAATATTTATTAGATAAATTTTATAAGTAAAAAAATAAATATCTTAAAAATATAATACTTACTAAATATATTAAAAAAAGTTATAATAAAAAAATAGAATATATAATATTATATAAATAAAAATATATCTATATATTATATAAATGAATAGTTATTTGTTATTAATTTTTAAAAAATAAAATAAGTACATAAACATAATAAATATATTTAAACAATACTTTTATTATAAATATAAGAAAATATACTGTAACAAAATAATAACTAAATTATATAATATATAAATGTATAATTACTATTTTAAATTTATAGATACATTAATTTCTGAATATATAGAAATTTATTAATAAATATTTCAATAATATAATACCATATAACAAATAATTTGTTAACATATTAGATTAGATTATTATTATAATAAAAAAAATATTTAAAGTATATAAAATAATAAAATTAATTATAAATTTTTAAAAAATTAATAAAAAGACCGTGCAATTTGCACGGCTAAAAAACTAGTACCTGTTAAAAGTTCAAAGGAGTCAAATAATAGTGAAGAGAGAGTATTGGTAAATAGATCATAAACAATAATAAGCTAATCTGTAGCTTAATTAACTTGCCGTATATGTAAGCGTTAAAAATCAATTCGTCAAATACTATGGGAAAGAGAGAAAAATTATACAAGGTAAAGTTGAAACACCTAATCGATTAACAAAATTTGGGTTTAGCAAATTAACATAACACACCAAAATCAAAAAGTATAAAAAAAGATAAACTATATATACATAAGCCCATATATAATACTATCCAAATTGTGGAATCTTTTATATTATAATTCCTGAACAAACTGCAGAATAATTTTACTAACTCTACCCATGAGTTAAGCAATAGTTATATATAATTGTAACCACATTGAGGATATAATTGGAAGATTATGTAACAATTGAAAAATC
>JAUEJK010169209.1:0-10839 GCA_032274865.1 Eryngium alpinum
CATGTGAGTGGCACATGATGGCATGTGCCCCCTACGTGGGTGATGTTGACTGGTGCGGCGTGTGGGGCACGTGACATGAGTTGATCCATCGATCCGCGAGGTAGCTTGGTCCGGTGAGAGGTGTTCGTGAGTGGAGGGGGAGTTCCACGCATCAATATAGTCGTCCGCGCATCCGCCCCACCGTCCGCGCATAAGGACGTTCGTCCACGCATCTGGAGTGGCCGTCCGCTTATCCGTCCACCTTGGTCTTGGTGGACTCACCTTGCAGGCCTTGTTGTCTCTTGGTTCATATGATGGGTTGGGCCTGAGGTGCCATGGCCTAATATGATATCTTGGACTTTAGGTATTGGACCTAAGTGAGTGTTGAGTTTGGGCCCTTACTGGATTGGGCCTATCATTTGCCCCTCACTCCCTTATCCCACTTTAGTGGGATGGGGGAGTAGAAAGAATGTGCTTGTTTTGTGGGTGCCCCCAAGACTAAGGCGCGGACGATGGTGTCCGTGCATTAGTATGAGGTAGGGGTTGGAACACTTAACGTATTTTTGTGGGTGCCCCCAAGACTAGGGTACGGACGATGGTGTCCGTGCACTAGTATTAGGTAGGGGTTGGAACACTTAATGTGTTTTTGTGGGTGCCCCCAAGACTAGGGCGCGGAGGATGGTATTCGTGCAGTAGTATGAGCTAGGGGTTGGAACACTTAACGTGTTTTGTGGGTGCCCACAAGACTAGGGCGCAGACGATAGTGTCTGTGCCCTAGTATGAGGTAGGGGTTGGAACACTTAACGTATTTTTGTGGGTTCCCCCAAGACTAGGACGCCGACGATGGTGTCCGTACAGTAGTATGAGGTAGGGGTTAGAACACTTAACGTGTTTTTGTGGGTGCCCCCAGGACTAGGGCGCGGACGATAGTGTTCGTGCACTAGTAGGAGGTAGGGGTTGGAACACTTGACGTGTTTTTGTGGCATCCGTATAGGCGGATGTATCTTTGACTTGGGGTGTAGCAACGCAAGGATACTTGGTGATGATGAGGGTTTGCGGATGGGGGGGTCGTGAGTGGGGGTTGGCAGCGTATGATTGGCATGAATAGCGAGGTCACGCGCACGTGCGCATCTGAGCAGGGTTGCACGTGCACCCGAATTCAATCGATTGGCCCGACCTGCCACGTGGCGCTTCCCTATTAGTTGGCAATCATGAGGCGGTTTTTTATAAAACTTCCTCTCCCCTCCCACTTCTTCACTTTTCGCAAACACAAACACCTCAGGTAAACTTTGGGCGATTTTCAAGTTCGTTATTTTTGAATTTTGAAGACAGATTCGAGTTCGGTGTAGCGCGAGGATCAACAATCTATACTCCTTTTCTCAGGTAAGCCCCGAAATTGCAAGTTATTCGAGTTTCAAATTTTTTAAAAAAAGGTTTTGGTGGGTATTATTTTTTGCTAAATTTGGGGTGTTTTTGGTTGCTTTGTGTTCAAATTATGACCCAAACTTAAATGTACTTGCGTTTGCAAGCATTTTGACTATTTTTTTGTAAAATTTTGGACTATTTTGGGGGGGGGGTTTCGTCACCGGCGCCGGAGAAAATGGGGTTTCCGATGTCAGAAATTGGGTTTTAGCGCGGCGGTGCTACGACGGCATTCAATCCGCGCGTATAGCCTTCAAGTCTGCGCCTTGACAGTTAGGGTTGCACCAGTTAGATTTTTTGCACTTAATTAGGCGCTAATCCTGTCCGTCGGAGATAGATCCGCACACAGAACTATGATGTATATCATGTCCGTCAATTGTTGGGATAGGATGTTTGCGCCCGTTCGTGATGCTCCTTTACTCAGCGCTACAGACACTTAGGTTGGTAGAAAGGTGTGAGCGGATGCATCCGCGCGTTCCAGCTTTAGACTTGTATCTTATGTCCCCGTGCAACACATCTTTTGCGATGATACAATGGTCACACGGGCGGACGATTTTCGGGGTGCGTAGAGGACTTAAGGATGTGTCCATATGTTTTCTTTTAAGTCAGTTGTCCATCTGAGTGTGCCACAATACTCATTTCTTCTGTTGTTTTGGATTATTATGGCTTATGTATGCTCGGGTTTGTGATAACTGACTTATCTTTTTGTGATTTATTTACAGGCATCCGTGGCTATTATTTAGATGGCTTGGACAATTTCGCTGCCGACGGGCGAGAGTCCGCGAGATATTTGAGGTCAGCCTCTCACTAGAGCAGGTCCGCACATTAGGAATTTTACTGCGTAGAATATGGCGGATTCTGGATCCGCCCCTCCAGAGGACGAACATCCGGTCTCAATTGACAATCCGGAGATAATGCCGGAACAAATCCCTGTGGGCGTGCCAATTACCTCCGATGCTAATAAGGTCCGACCTAAGTGGAGGGATATCCTAAAACCTCTGCCCCAAGGGACAAGCACGCGTCTGCGCTTCGGGGACGTGGACGGGTATGACGTATGGGATGCCGCTATTACAGAGTCCGCGCCGGCGGGTTTCGCAGACATTCGGGATATATACTTCAAATCCTATGAGACGGAGTTAGAGGAGTTGGGGCGGCATCCGCCCGTGTACGACAATAGGATGCTTGAAAGGGCGTACGGACATTTGGAGTACGCGTCGGAGCCAAGCCGGTTCGCGAGGTGTGTGAAGGACGTCGTTCACGTGGTGTTCGACATACCCCCAGAATATGAGTGGCGCTATCCGACAGAGGATGAGCGCCCATACAGCCGACCGGAAGGGGGTTGGGTTCCCATCCCGGTTGCATATTTCTGCCAAGGGTTTCGTTTACCCATGCATAGGTTCACTTATACTCTATTCAAGGATTTCTTGAAGTGTTCCTTCTGCCAACTGGCTCTGAATAGTATCCGCACCATTGATGAATTTATAGCCCGATAAGCGGAGAAAGGGGTGGAGCCGACCACCCGCTTGTTCTAGACCCTGCACTCCGTTGGCCAAACGGCGAATAAGGGGATATTCAATATCTTCTGGCGGACCGCACCTAAATTTAGGCCACGGTGGATGAAGATGCCAATTTCCTTCAGGACTTGGCATTTCAAGTATATTATGATAAGAGGATGAGATCTTGCTTGGCTGCCGAGATTGGCAGATGATATGAAAGTTAAGGCTCCCGTCCGGCTGGAAGATCCGGAGCTCGAGCTTGTCCACCAATTCGTGAGGCAGGATGGCGAGCCATGGCCAGAGGATATCTTTCAATATAAAGCCTTTCTGTACGAGTATAATCGTAAGTGTTCTAGCACAGTGTGTCTGTATCCCAAGTTGTCCTTTTTAACCTTTCTCCGTGCGTTTGTATTTTGTCAGCATATTTTTGCATAATACTTGTCTGTATGTTATACTTTAATATTATTTGCACTTCCATGTAATAATTATCCGCCGATCTAATCTTTTCTTGTATACTTGCAGTCTCCCTGAAGCGATACAATTATCCGATCATGTTTGACAAGAAGCTAATTCTGATGAGCATGGGAGATCGGTGCCTTGACGGCCCCAAGTCCGGCGGTGTCACCGGCAAAAAGAAAAAGAGGGTCACGGAGGCAGGGGGCTCATCCGCCGCTCAGGCTGGTGCTCCAAAGCAGAAGAAATCAAAGAAGCCCACGGACTCTGGTCGTCGCCTGGTTGACGAAGAAATTGAACAACCGGATCTGTTCATGGTCGTCCACCAATCGAATCCAGAAGTCTAGGTGATCGAGCACGTGTCCGTGGCTCAAAATCAAGGTGGAGCTTCCGCGTCCGCCCCTGGCTGCAGCTCAGTTCCCCGTCCGCAAAGTGTGTATTGGGAGAACTATGAGCTAAAAGAAGATGATGTGGCTCCGGGCGTGCTCAAGGTGGGTGCACGTCTGTGGATTAATGAGCTGGCTGGTCCGAGCCCGGGTGATGATTATCCTTATACCATTGATATCTGTGGCTATGAAGGCTTGTTAGTGGCGGAGGAGACTAGTACCAAGAATCCCTTGGACTATTTAAAGGCGTTCGTCATCCCACAGGACATGGCCACCTACGCCACCATGGAGGACCAGGGGATAGAGCGCCACCTTAAGGTTCAGGCAGGGAGGGTAAGGCTTGTGTCCGTACCTTTAATGTTTTACTTTGCTAACTTATCTTCTAAGTCTTTCGTCGTCCGTGCCTAGATGATTTATATTGCTTGTGCAGCTTATGTCCATGGTCTGGGGGTCCGTGGAAAGGATGCGTGACCAGCGCCTAAGGCTCGAGTCCGTGCAACGCAACATTAATGGTGCCAAATCCGCCGCTTCCGCAGCCGAGCGGTAAGTAGAGCTCATGAAGAGGTAGGTGGAAATTTCTTAGTGGTTGGAGAAGAAGGCCAAAAAGGAGGCTGAGGGGCGGCGGCTTGAGCTGGAGGTGGTCAACATGGCCAATAACACCCTTCAAAATGAGCGGGGTGAGATGAAGCTGGTCTTGTCCGCCAAGGATGAGGAGCTATCGACAAAGGACAAGGAGTTGTCCGAGCTCAAAGCGAAGGTTGCTGAGCTCTCCTCTGTGCAGCTACTATGATGTCGTCCGCCGCTTCATGGGGTCTAGAACCTTTAAGATGGTGGTAAAAAAAAAGGCGGGCCCGTCCTTTCAAATGGGCTATGACTTTTTCCTCTCCTTTATCGGTAAGGGCAACTTCGCCTCCTCCGAAGCTCATTGTTTTTCCAAGTACATTGTCGCTAAGCTGGCAAAGATGGAGGAGACGGATGGGCCTTCGGCTATGGAGCTCGAGGCGCTTTTAGGTCCGGATAACATTCCCATGAACATTCTTTGCACGGAGCCGGAGGGTGCTGAGGAGGAGTCCGAAGAGGAAGAATCCGAGGCTGAGGGGCACATGGCGGACTTGCCAAAGGCGGCGGACGACCACGGTTCCCACAACGTTGAAGGAGATGGGTTCGTCCACTAGTTTTTGTTTCTCTTGCTCGGGACATAGGCTGTGTAGACTTAATACTGTTGCATATGTATTTAGATTTTTTTACTTATTTATCCGGGAGTCCGAAACAGCTGATGTAACGTATTTTTACTTTTAACATGTGCAAGTATTTTATTCCGTATTTTTAAATAGCACAATCTCTTTGTTTCGTTTTGCACAAGTGTTAATCTTTATGCGCTTAATTCATACAATTTTGGGTTGCATGAAACTAAGTGTCCGTGTAGAAAATGACTGGCGGCTAGAATCCATAGTACATCCGTCACATTTTAAATATTTTCCCAATGCTCTATTTAACCAACTCATTTAGGGCATTTGAGTTGAAATTTTGAATAAATTGCCTAAGGCTTGATAATTTGGATCAACTAATTTGAAGGTTTAGTAAAGTGTATCCGTGTGCATAATTAGGTGACAGATAATCACTTGAAAAGATTTTATGTGAATCTTTATATGTCTGTGCATTATTGTAATCCTTATGGATCTTGCACCTTTGTGAGTCTGTATGTTAGGATCCGCGCACCTTTCTTATGGAGGCAAATGCCCCTCACTGACGTTCGTAGGACTTAAGGGACCTTGATCCCTATGCCGTCCGTATAAGACCTGGTGGTCCGAGCTCGTGGAGCTTATATTTATTGATTATTAATCGGTCGAACCCCAAGATGGAAATGGGACAATGATGTGCTCCAATAGCGTCCGTACCCATGGTGGGCAGACCCTTTGATAACTTAGTAATAAAACTTGAAATGTACATAACCTATTACAAACTTATCAAACGATGATACCTTATAAATTGGCAAAATGGATACAAAATAGAGTATAAAAAGACTAAGCTTTAAGGAGCATAGTGATAGAACTGGCGGAGTCTAAGTCCGTGCCATGTGTTGGGGATCTCTGTGCCGTCTATACGTTCAAGCTTGTAGGTGCCGGACATATAACCCGTGTCACTTTGTAAGGACCTTCCCAATTGGCGAACAATTTTCCTTGGTTGGTATGATCAGATATTTCCGTTGCTCTGAGGACCAGGTCACCTTCAGAGTATTGCCTTGGCTTCACTTTCTTGATAAAAAAAGGCTGCCGTCTTTTGCTTGTAGGCGACTATGCGGACTACTGCTTGGTCACGGAGCTCGTCAAGGAGTTATAGGTTACTGTAAGGATTTGTATGCTTCAGGTAGTTGACAACCCGAAAAGAGGGGGAACTAATCTCGATAGGGATGACTGTCTTCGTGTCATAACATAGTTTGAATGGAGTTTCTCCAGTGGCTGTCCGTGGGGTAGTCCTATATGACCATAAGACCTTGGGAAACTCTTCAGCCCACTTGCCTTTAGCATCAAACAACCTCTTATCCATGCCACAAACAAGGCTTCTGTTAGTGACTTCAACTTGGCCATTTGTTTACGGATGGGAGACGGATGATGTCCGGTGCTCAATACTGAAGTCCGCCAAGAATTCTTGGAAAAGCCGCTTATGAACTGCGGACCATTGTCGGAGATGAGGACCAAGGGGACTCCAAAGCTTAGTATCACTTGTTCGTAGAAGAACTTACGATAATCCGGCTCTTTGATGTTGACTACCACCTTGGCCTCTGTCCATTTAGTCATGTAATCCATGGCCAATATCACGAACTTCAGGCGGCCAGGAGCCAAGGGGAATGGCCCCATGATATCCAGCCCCCGCATTGCAAAGGGTACGGGGGAGAGGATTAAGGATGGAGGCACCAGAGTCTACTTTAGCACGTTGTTGTAGTATTAACATTGCTTGCACTTGCTAGCATAGTCGATGCAATCCTTGAAAAGAGTAGGCCAGTAGTACCCTTGCCTTATGATCTTGTGCGCGAGGGACTTCCCGTTCATATGGTCCCCATATATCCCTTCATGTACTTCTGACATGCATAGGGTCATCTCGTCCGTGCCTACGCATTTAAGGAGCGGATCACGAAATCCTTTGAAGTATAGGACTCAATCTAAGAGGAAGAATCTGGCTGCCTTTGCTTTAAGCGCCCTCGCTTCCTTGCGATCCGTTGGTAGTACCCCGTTTGCCAGGTATTGAATGTAAGGTGTCATCCAATCGGCCACTTGATTGATGCTCAACACTTGGAGACCTTCCTCGATGCTTGGTCGCTCCAAATATTCTAAGTAGACCGCCCCCTCTAACTTCTCAGGGTCCGAAGTGGCTAATTTAGAGAGGGAGTCCGCAATTACGTTATTCATTCGGTCCACTTGCTAGAGGCGGAAGCTCAAAAGTCGGACATTGTTTCTTTGGCCAATTTCTGGTAGCGGATCATGATAGGATCATTGGCCATATACTCCTCTTGTAGCTGGTGGATGACGAGCTGGGAGTCACTGTAGACTTCGAGATGTTCCACCTTCAAATTCAGTCGGAGGCCGGCCAATAGAGCCTCTTACTCCGACTGATTGTTGGTGGCCTTGAACTTGAAGCGGAGTGCTTGTTGGATGGTGAAGCCGTCGGGGCTCGTCAAAAGGATTCCCGCTTCGCTCATCCATGGCTGATCCATCCACAAAGAGTTGTCAACACTCTGGTAGTTACTTAATGATGGGGGCGCCCTGTGGGGCGGCTTGCCTGTCCGCAGGCTCTGAGAGCTGAGTATACATTTACACCGGCGGACATAGTTCAGGGAACGTGCATTCCATGATGAAATCTGCTAAGGCTTGGGCCTTGATGGAGGTGCGTGGCACGTACTCTACCTGGAATTGGCTGAGCTCTATAGCCCAATTCACGATCCTTCCGGAGATGTTCGGCATATGAAAGATCTCTTTCAGAGGCTGGTCCGTGACCACCTTGATCTCTCTCCCCTGGAAGTAATGTCTTAGCTTGCGGCTGGCCATGACAAGGGCGAAGGCAAACTTCTCCAAGTTGGGGTATCTCGTCTCTGCGTCCTTGAGGACTTGACTTACATAGTAGACCGGTCTTTGCTGACCGTCGACCTCGCGGATGAGAGCGGCACTAATTGCCAGTAGCCCCGCCGGAAGGTAAAGAAATAAGGGCTCCTCGTGGAGCGCCTTTATGAGGACAGGGGCGGCGATGAGGTAGTGCTTGATCTCTTTAAATGCCTTTTGGTACTCGTCCGTCCACTGAAAGGACTTAGAATTCTTCGCCCCTTTAAGGATCTCGAAGAAGGGAAGGTAACACTCGGCCAACTTAGAGATAAACCGGCAAAGGGTTGCCAACCGTCCGGTGAGCTTTTGCACGTCCTTTTGCATCCGTGGAGCTTTCATTTCTAGGAAGGCCTTGATATTGTCCGGGTTAACCTATATCCCCCTGTTGCTAACCAAGAATCTAAGGAACTTTCCCGCACCAAGTCCAAACATACACTTGGCCGGGTTGAGCTTCATCCCAACCGCGTGGAGGTTTTTAAAGCACTCCTTGAGATCGATAATGTGGGACTCCACGATGACAGACTTCACTATCATGTCATCAATATAAACCTCCATGTTGCGCCCGAGCTGTGATTTAAAGATCTTGTTCATGAGCCTTTGGTAGGTGGCCCCGGCATTGATGAGTCCGAAAGGCATGAACTTGTAGGCATACACCGCTCTATGGGTGACAAATGAAGTCTTGGGGATGTCCTCTGGGTTCATAGGCACTTGATTGTATCCCGCGAAGGCATCTATGAAGCTGAGCATGGTATGGCCGGATATGGCATCTATGAGTTGGTCGATGGTTGGCAGAAGGTAGGAGTCCTTGAGGCAAGCCTTGTTAAGGTCTATGTAGTCCACGCAGATCCGCCACTTACCATTTGGCTTCTTCACCATCACTACATTGGCCAGCCATTCCGCATACTTGATCTCGAAGATAATGTCCGCGGCTAGGAGCTGGTTCACTTCCTCATCAATTACCTCTTGCCTTTCAGGGGCGAACACCATTCACTTTTACTTGATAGGTCTGTAATTGGGATCCACGTTGAGTCTGTGCATGGCCACAGATTTATCAAGACCCGGCATGTCGGCCGCGGACCATGCAGAGACATCCGCATAGTCCCGGAGGAGCTGGATAAGTTCTTCTTTGAGGGCGTGTTGTAGCCCTGTCCCAATGCTTATGGTCTTCCTAGAGTTCCCCGGTACTAACTCGATCTTCTCTGTGTCTTCGACCGTGGACGGCCGTTGGTACTCAGGGAACTTTGGGTCCGGATTGGAAGGTTGAACCCTTGGAGGGAACAAGGTCCCGTCCGGATGATAGGCGTCCGTGTGGGACGGAATAGAGTCGATGGAGGACTGGTTGATGTCCCCCGTGGGGGACGGGTTGATGTCCGGGTTGGATGAAGGGGGCAAGTGCATGGAATTACTTACCATCATGCATTGCCCTTGCTCTTGGAGTCTAGTCTTTTTCTCTTGCCTTTGCTAACCTATCCGGGCTTGATGTAGTTGGCTCTTGGTCGCCCTTTTGGAGGCGCGGATAGGTATTGACTCGTCCTTTTGCTTCTCCATGGCCTTTTGCCTATTTTATTGTGAGGTTTCCCCCATTGCCACTGCAGCCTTATAATATTTGGCAGCCACCTCGAGGTCCGCCCTAAGGATGCCTACTCTGTGAGGGGTAGGGAACTTGACCTTTAGATGGGGCACGGATGAGTTTCCTCTTATGTGTGTGAGTGTTGGTCGCCCTATTAGAATGTTATAAGGAGATGCTCCGCCCACTACGCGGAAGGTGATCATATGTCTAACCACCTGAACTCTCATTCCAAAGGTTACCGGCTGGCGGATGGTGCCTAACACCGGAACTGAGTAGTGACCAAACCCATAGAGTGTGGATTCCATAGGTGGCTCCATTTTCTGAGATAGGTCCGTCATCCTATCCAGAGCATGTTTATAGATGATGTTGACGGATGCCCTATTATCTATCATAGTCCTCTTTACCTCGTATCCAACCATGGACAAAGTGATCACCAAGGCTTCCTTGTGATCCGGGTCAATGCCTTTATAGTCCGCATCTGAGAAGGTAATTACATTGCAAATTTCTGGCCTTGGTCCAATTACATAGACATGAGCGATGGAGGACTCAGGCTCCGGATTCCCCTCGGGGATCTCGCCCACGATCATGTCTATCTGCCCATTTCCTTTGTCCTCGGACGTGGGAACGGGGACTATTTACTTGTCCGCTGGGAGGTACTGATTGACATTCCCCTTTTTTTGCCAATCCCTCCAAGAAGTACCTTAAGGAGATGCAATCTTCTGTGAGATGTCCATGATCCTCATGGTAGTCGCACCTCTTAGCCTTGTCCTTCTGGTTGGCGGGTGCTAGCATTGGTTTGGAGCCTCGTAGAGTTTTGAACCCTTGAGCTCTATCAATATAGTAGGGTAATCTTTTGTGAACTTAGTCCACTCCCTCTGAGGCTTTGATTGGGCCTTAGGGGTTCTGAGGCGGCTACGAGCGTCCTTCCGTGCGGACGGTACTTTCGTTGTTGCCGGTGGGGGAGATGAGGTTATGACGTAGACCAGAGTGGGAGTAGAGTTTTGGACGGGATTGTGCCCATGCTTTTGCTTCTTTTCCTTGCGATGATATCCATGCTCTTTTTGTGGTAGCATGTCTATTTTGACCGGGACGGGGGTGGACAATCCCCTCGCCTCTCTCATTGCTTGGAGAGCATTATCCCCGATGATGTATTCGGATGCCATGGCATAGACCATGGCTAAGCTATGGGGATCCCTCTTGATGATATCCAAGATGTACTGCTTGTAGTTATACATGTCGAGTCCCCTACGGAAGGCACTGATGGTTGTCCCTTCATTCACATTATCCACAAGGTTCACCCCCTCCTTGAACCTTAGGATGTAGTCATTTAAAGTCTCACCCGGTGTTGTACGATGGTTTCTAAAGAGACCTAGTGGATGTCATGAGGGCGTTTTTCTCGGAACCTCTTAAGGAATGCCGAGCGAAACTCTTCCCAAGAG